>JAULBS010113837.1:0-14813 GCA_032355785.1 Symmetromphalus regularis | reverse complement strand
ACCGTCCCATAGACAGAACAGCACATACCACAGCCTTTGATAAACCAGTTGTGGACCACTGGTTGGAACAGAAAATACAGAGACTGTCCTGTTCAAGGATGGAGATTAACATTCGTACCAAACAAGTAGCATATGGTCATTATATTCAGGACCGGATTTAAGAGGGGACAATTGTCCAGGAGCCCCCTGCCTGAGAGGCCCCACGAGACTAACAATTTCCTTTTAGTTTATAAAAAAAAGTTAAAATTATAAAATTAGTTCTATTCATTCATTTTAGTTCATTTTTTTATTTTTCATGTAATTTCTATGTCAATTTCTATGTTAAGAGATCCTGAAGTGCCCCAGGCCCCCCAAGGTCTAAATCTGGCCTTGATTATATCCCAACTGGTGAGCCTCTGTGATCCAGTGGTAGGACATTGGACTCTCAAGCTGAAGACAATGGTTCAAAACCCATCAGTGGCTGGCTGACTCCAACTTGATTATGTCTCGAAATTAACAAATGTTTAACATCCAATAGCCATTGATCAATACATTGTGTTCTAGTGGTGTCATTAAACAAACAATCCTTTCTAACATCATTAAATATTATCTTTAGAAAAGGTTTAATTAAATAACATCTCCAAAGCTACATGTAGTTGAAATGTGTGGGGTTAAATTCTGATATTAAATCCTCGTTAGGGACATGATATCATTACAGCATTTCCAAGAAAACTTAAATTATGCTAACCTCGAAATTAACAGTGGCAATTGGCAGTCCTGATGTAGAAGCTGCCATGTAGTGCAGTGGTTAAGCTATCGAACCTGTGTCTTGTAGGTGCTGGGATCAAATCTTGGTCGAGGCATGGGATTTTTAAGCAGAGTTCCAGCTGCAAGGCTCAGAGGGTAGATGTATACCACTTACACCAACCAGTGGTCCACAACAGGTTTATCAAAGGATGTGTATGTGTTATCCTGTCTGGGATTGTGCATATAAAAGATCCCTTGCTGCTTATCAATAAGATTTGCCGCATTAGTGTGGCGGCAGCAGGTTTCATTACTCCTACTAACACTAACCTCTGTCCTGGACAGACAGTACTGGAAGCTGAGCTGTGTGTCCATTACAGCATGCTTGAACCTTAATTGAATATAAGCACGAAAATAAATACAACCAGCCAGCCAGATGCCGTATAATTGGTTAGCGGTAGCATTCTGCTACCATTACGTGGAGCAGGATGTAGCTTGAATGGTAGTGTGTCTGCCTGTGAACTGGTTGGTCGTTGGATCGATCCTTCTCAGTGGACCCATTTGCAGTTTGTGCTATTTTCCATTCCAGCCAGTGATCCACAACTGGTTCATCAAAGTCCGTGGTATGTGCAGTCCTGTCTGTGGGATGAGGCATATAAAAGACCCTTTGATGCTGATCAGAAAGAGTAGCCTATGTGGCAGTAGCGGGTTTCCTCTAAATAAATATGTCAGAATGACCATATAATTGACATCCAATAGCCAATGATAAGATAAAAATCAATATGCTCTAGAGGCGCTTTAAATAAAACAAACTTTACTTTCTACTGCCATCACAAAAATATAACAGTATGCTCATTATTATGGAACTTCCATTGCAGTGCCATAGCAAAACAGTTTACTGATGGCAACTACATGTACATGTACATGTAGGTGCCGTCATAGATTTGTCTGAATGTATGTATGGAATAAAAGAAAAATGACTGGATGGCTTAAAAATGCTTTTATTGCTTAAAGATTTTTATTGCTTAAAGAAGTATGCAATAAATACAAGTAGTCATATATGTTGCTACAAGAGTGATAAGAAATGAAAATCTGCTGTAGTTAATTGACTGATCTACATGTAAAACATTTGATTTTTTACTATTTCATTTACAAATCTTCTGACTATTATGACTTAACTGCACTATTGTTTCTGTAGTTTCAGTACTATTTTTTTTCTGTAGTTACTGCATTATTTTTTCTGTAGTCACTGTACTATTTTTTTAATGTAATCACTGCACTATTTTTTATGTAGTCTCTACTATTTGTTTCTTTAGTTTCTGTACTATTTTTTATGTAGTCACTGCACTATTTTTTTTATATAGTCTACTTTTTTCTGTAGTTTCTGTACTATTTTTTATGTAATCACTGCACTATTTTTTTCTGTAGTCTCTACGGTTTTTTCTGTAGTTTCTGTACTATTTTTTCTGTAGTCACTGCGCAATTTTTTTCTGTATTTACCTCACTAATTTTTTCTGTAGTTAGAGCACTATTTTTTATGTAATCACTGCAACTTTTTTTCTATAGTCACTGCACTAATTTTAATCTGCAGTCACAATGCACTGTCTTTCTTTCACTGGTAATAAGTTTTTTCCAGTTCGTTTAATATGTGAGTGCTTGCTATCATAATGTCTCTGATGAAGATGACAGTTTGTAAATTTGTAAACTACTGTACATAATAAGAGGTGTACATTCTTGACAGGCATTGTGAGCTGTCCTGCGATCCACTGTAAGATAAAACTGTTCTCATTTAGAATATTGTCTGTCAGGAGGGTATATAGAATGAGGTACTTTTGTCTTGACTGTAGAGTATGTATGGCAGTGTTAAATGAAATTAGGAAATTAGACATTGAGATTGGGCAGGTTCTAGCATGGAATGAAGTAGATTTGTTTTGACAGTTGGCTATGGGCTGTCATGGAATGGGATGGTTTCTGAGATTACTTTGAATTAGGTTGTTTCAAATAGGTGACAAGGAATGGGGTGGTTTGTCATAGATTACAAGGAATGGGGTGGTTTGTCATAGGTGATAAGGAATGGGTATGGTTTGTCATACATGTAGGTGAGAAGGAAGGGGGTGGTTTGTCATAGATTACAAGGAATGGTATGGTTTGTCATAGGTGATAAGAAATGGGGTGGTTTGTTATAGATGACCAGGAATGGGATGGTTTGTCATAGGTGACAAGGAATGGGATGATTTGTCATAGGTTACAAGGAATAGAATGGTTTGTCATAAGTGACTAGGAAGGGGGCGGTTTATCATACATGTAGGTGACAAAAAAGGGGGTGGTTTGTATTAAGTTAAAAGGGATGGTAGTGTTTGCTATAGGTTACAAGGAATAAGTTGACTTCTCATAGATGGTGTACAAATTAAAAACTATGTGGTTTCTGTTATACAGGTTACAAGAAATGTGGTAGCTTCTCATAACCAGTTTACAAGAAATGTGAGAGTTTGTCACAGAGATGCCACATGACTTTTCAATGTCAAGTTACATGGTTTCTCGTTGATAAGTTAATATGAATGAGGTGTTTTCTTGTTAGTTACATGGCATGAGATGGGTTTTTATTAGCAACATGAAATAAGGTGATTTCTTATTTGTTATAAGGAATGAGATGGTTTTGTATAAGTGTGGGTTACAAGGAATGATGTGGTTTGCAGTGCTATGGTATATTTCTGTAGATGATGGTATTTACTAACCTTCGATCTGTCATCTACCCCCACTCCCCTGCATTCTGTCTTTATTTGAATTGTTTCAAATAATATACAAGGAAAGATGTGGTTTCTCACTGGTTACAAGGAATGATGTGGTTTCTCACTTGTTACAAGGAATGATGTGGTTTCTCACTGGTTACAAGGAATGATGTGGTTTCTCACTGGTTACAAGGAATGATGTGGTGTGTAGTAGTATATTACTATAGAAGATGATATTCACCGACTGTAATATCTGTCATCTTCCTCCGCTCCCCTGCCTTCTCTCTTTACTTGAGTTGCTGCTCTAACTAGCTCGTCTATCGTAAATCTTTAGATGCTGTCAGTGTCAAATTGACCAATTATGTTGACAACCTGTTTTGGGTTATTCACAATATTTTCTGCTCGGCAAGCACCCACATGCAGCAGCTTTGTTAGACCTGCTAGACGTTGGTAAAATATTCCTGTCATTTCACTGTCGGCGGTATTCATGTGTTCAAATTCTTAGGAGGGGACATGTGATCATATTCCTGGGGTTTTGTTACAACACACTAATTGGATGTTTTCAAAGCATTCCATGCATTTCAGTAGCAAATTTATGGTTTTATGTTGTTGTTGTTGTTTTTTTAACATTTATCAAATTTCTTGTACATTTTAGCAAGGTCTGTTAATGTATCGACTGTTGAATACACTGGGTTCCCAAGGTCATTAAAAAACTGAAAACGTTTTGAAATTTACAAAATATTTTTTAAGGGCTTTGAAAAGTTTAGAAATTTTGGTTAAAACTGAAAATTGATGGAAAAGTTTTGAAATTTCTGCAATGTTATAGAGGTTATTGAACATGCTTATCAGAGTAAGAAGTCACTTCTTGTGATGCATTATGTCCCCAAAAAACATGTTTTTCACCATTGGAAGTCTTTATTTTTTCATCCTAAAGAGTATAAACCATATCTTTTTATGCAGGTAGAACATTCAGTTTTTCCAGATTTCAATTTTAACTCATGGCAGTATGATACATCTGTATATTTTTACAGATTTGTATGTGAAAAGGTCATTAAATATTTTCAAAAAGTCATGTAAAGGTTTTGATATTTGATTCTTGGAAGTCTGCAAGAAACCTGTATAAATAATCTCAACTTTTTTTTAATATAATGACTCCATGAGAGCACATTGATTCCATGAGAGCACATTGATTCCATGAGAGCACATTGATTTATTAATCATTGACTGTGTAGTCTGTAATGAGTGGGATGTAGCTCAAACGGTAGCGTGTCTGCCTGTGAAGCTGTCAGGCATCAGATCGATCCTTCTCAGTAGACCCATTTGCAGTTTGGGCTATCTTCCCATACAACCAGTGGTCCACAACTTGTTCATCAAAGGCTGCGGCATGTGCGGTCCTGTTTGTGGGACATTGCATATAAAAGACCCCTTGCTGCTTATCAGAAAGAGTAGCCTATCTGGCGGCAGCGGGTTTCCTCTAAACATATGTCAGAATGATCACATGATTGATGTCCAATAGCCGATGATAAGATAATCAATGTGCTCTAGAGGCGTCGGTAAATAAAACAAACATCATGGTGACAAGGAATGGGGTGGTTTGTCATACATGTAAGTGACAAGGAAAGGGGTTGTTTGTGTTAAGTGTATATGCACTGTACTACAGACAGGACAGCACATACCATGGCCTTTGATGAACCAGTTGTGGACCACTAGATGGAATGGAAAATAGCCCAAACTGCAAATGAGTCCACTGAAAAGGATTGATCTGACGACCAACCATTTCACAGGGTCCATGCTACCGCTTGAGCTACATGTACATCCCACTCGGACATTGTTTAAACAGCAGCTGTTAGATATGAAACCTGGAGGTAGTGTTGATGCATCATACAAATACATACTTTACTTATCTTCAAGTGAGCAATGATCCATGTGCACTTCATACAGACAAGACAGCACGTAACACATGTATGTTAACCCTAAACTAAGTAGTGTTAAAGCACTTAATTTTCTCAATGAAGTCCTTTATGTTCACTTCACCCAAATGAGGTCCTCTGTCTTCACTTCTCCCCATGAGGTCTTCAGTTAGATCACTTCATCTATTGAATTCCTCTGTGTTCATTTCACCCAGTGAGGTCCTCTGTTTCACCTATAGATGTCCTCTCTATGTTCACCCAATGAGATCCTCTGTCTTCACTTCACCTAATGATGTCCTCTGTTGTTTACTTCATTCATTGAGGTCCTCTGTTGTCCAATTCATTCATTGAGGTCCTCTGTGTTAATTTCACCCATTGAGGTCCTCTGTTGTTTACTTCATCCATTAAGGTCCTCTGTTGTCCACTTCATTCATTGAGGTCCTCTGTGTTCATATACACCCAGTGAGATCCTCTTATTTCACCTATAGAGGTCATCAACTTGTCCATTTCACCCAATGAGGACCTCTGTTCATTTCACCGAGTGAGGTCCTCTGTTTCACCTATAGAGGTCCTCAATTTATCCACTTCATCCAATGAGGTCCTGTGTTCACTCCTCCCAATGAGGTCCTCTATGTTCACTTCACCCAGTGAGGTCCTCTGTTTCACCTATAGAGGTCCTCCAATTTGTCCACTTCACCCAATGAGGCCCTCCCTCCGTCTGTGGTTTATGAGAGAATTTGAACCATGAATTATCAGCCCAAAAAATCTGTCGATGTGAATAGTAAGTTTGTAATATGTCTGTAGCTGGCCGGCAAGCCTGTGGAGCTCGAAGAATGAGTCGGTGCTCCACAAAGACCTGTAATTACCCAGTTATCCTACCATCAGCTCCCAGATGACAAACCCATCCAATGACTTAACAAGTACTAAGCTGACTGCTAGATGACAGGGCTGGTTAGTTTTAAGTAGTTTAGAATTAACAACACTCCATTGTGTAGCATTGTGCTCCAATATATACAGTTATTGTCACTTGTATTTCTAATCAAGTACTGTAAATAGACCTTACGGGTTTTTTTGTGTGGGTTTTTAGCTTTTTTCTTTTCCTGTTACAGTATTGGTTGGATCGATCCTTCTCAGCGGATCCTATTGCAGTTAGGGCTGTTTTCTGTTCCAACCAGTGGTCCATAACTATTTATTCAAAGGTTGTGGTATGTGCTGTCCTCTCTGTGGGACTCTGCCTATAAAAGACCTCTTGCCAGTTTTCAGAAAGAGTAGCCTATGTGGCAGCAGTGGGTTTCCTCTAAATAAATATGACCATATTATTGACGTACAGTAGCCAATGATACGATAAAAATCAATGATGTGCTCTAGAGTTTTGGGTAATGAGCTATGTAATTAATGATAAAATTGACAATTTTTCACTAGCTTTTTCTTCAAGCTTTGGCTAATGAACTATGCATTTAATGATAAAATTAAATTGATAATTTTTCACTGGCCTTTTCTTGAAGCTTTAGCTAATGAACAATGTATTTAATGATAAAATTGTCAATTCTTAAATGTTTTATTTGTTACCTTTCAGATTTTGATCAAATCCGTGGACAATGCTGTGATGAAAATCTCTGATTTGTTTGTATGTATCACATCGACTGTGACAAGATTTGTTGGCAGCAATAGCTACACTCACAAGTTCTGTTGATACTAACATTGACACTGACAAGACACTTATTTCTGTTCACCAGATATACATGTACTTGTATGTCTGACAATTGGAATTGATTGTCGCTTCAATAACAGGAACAACACATGATAACATGCATCATCAAAATCAAAACATGGATATGGCATTGGGGCTGTTCCAGTTAAATTTATATTGGGGTAGAGGGCAGAACACTTAAAAAAATTTGGGTACCACCTATATAAAAAAATTAAATTTTCACACACACCCCCACCTACTTTTATAAAATAAGCTCATGACCCCCTACCAAGGTTAATATACACATAGAATTGATACCAAAATTACCCCCAACCACAGTATCAAGGTAATTATAATTTATACATTTTTTCACCAATCTTCCACCCACATAAATTGACTGTTTTTACCAAGGTCCAACGTAAAAAAAAATACATGTGCATTCTGTCCCTTCCCCCCCCCCCCCAATGTAATTTCAACTGGAAACGCCCTTAGGAGCAAAGAAACAAATATGAATTGTTCAGGGATTTGTCCAGAATTTTACACCAGGGTCCTATGGCTGAAGGGACTGAGAAAATTAGTGTGATTTTAGTCATAATTGAGTTTTTTCACACCACTGAATTTATGTAACTGTAAAATTATATTTATTAACCAATTTGGGAATTTATAGTCCAGAAATTGGTAATTTCAATGCCATTTGCTTTTGGGAAGGGGCCGATGTTTGATGCCTGGATAAATCCCTGTTCTAGTAAACGTAAGACTATGTTGCTGAATATTTGGCCTCATTTTTTGTCATGTTTGGCCAGAATCCATATGGATTAATGCAACTTTACTTCACAAGAATCCACCTTTTTTTCAGTCATTGTGCAGGGTTTCTAGAATACGGTAGCCCGATGTCCGTGGCTAGTAGTTTTGTGGTTGGGCTATCAAATAATCACTTTCCACTAGCCCGATGGCTAGTGGAATTTCAAATAAAAATAAAAAAACTTCACGAAACTCTGCAACGAAACAATAAAACTTTTTTTAAAAGTGCTATTAATATTGACAAAAAAAGTTTTCCTGCTGCATTCGTAATTCTTTTCTACGTTCAGTATTGGAAAGCACTCGATATGCTTTTTTCGATAAATAACTTGCAAGCGTAATCTGCCAAAAAAATGCAGTCCACATTCCAGAGAATTTATTTTTAACTTTTCTGTTCTTTTATCGTTAAAAATACAATTATTATAAGTAATTAATATATCTATTGTTACCTATTACATTGAATGTAATAATTATTTATTATTGTCAGTTTTTAATCTTACTGAGTTGGTCATCCGCGAAGTCTGAGACAATCAGATCGCACGTGATATTTTTTGTAAATAAACTTGTAGGTCGCTTTCTGATAGATCTATTGTATTCTTTTGTTTTTGAAAACGGTGACACTAATTTTACAATGAATCAGGGTGCAGACACATGCATTTTTTGTAATGGATTTTTTTTTTAATCCCGCAAAATTAACGAGTCGATCCGTTCGTCATGTTTGAGTTTTATTTTTAGGAGGAAGGACTAGTGAATATTTAAGTCGGGCTAGTGAATTTTGAAAATCACTTGTCCGACGGCTAGTGGATTTAAAAAACATTCTAGAATCCCTGCATTGTGTTAACATATTAACTGCCAAACACAATATAGTGGGTTTCTTCCCTTTGCCACTACAAGTATACTGATATTCAGCTACTTGATTTATGTGAAGAAAAATGTATAACTATTTTAAACATGTTTAACTTCATTATATTGATTTGTTATTCCCAATTGCCAGCAAACTTATTGATGAGTTATAACCATTGCTGGCATGTTTAATTTACTATATGTTGCACTGGCTTTACTATGAGTATACTCGTAGTATCAAAATATGATACACTTACATCTTCTTTTGTATGCATATACTTGTAGTTGGCAGTCAGTGTGTCAAATGCCTAATTAATGGAGAATTAGATGCTAATAAAGAAGAATGATATGGACATAGAAATTATATCTTTTGATAGATGTTAACTGTTATTCAATGTCAAATGAATTAAAATATTTAAAAAATGAAATAGAAGTTAATGTTTTGAGAACCTAATAGAATGCCATGATTCTTGTTTATGGGAATATTACAATAATGATATTTTGTCAACAGTGGGTTTTCTTTCCTGACTTTACAAACAATAGCAGTTTTATAGATTATTTTTTTTACTAGTGGAAGGACGTGAAAATTAACCATTATTTCACCTCTTTCTATTCACTCATCACTTTTTGAACCCCCTTTCCAGAAATCCACATTTGCCCCTTTGCTGCTAATGGGAAAGAGTTGCCTATGCTAAAGTAGCAGGGTTTCCTTCAAAGAAAATGGATCACAAAACACCAGGGACCAGTTGTTCAAAGCATTGTTAAGCTAACCATGGGGTAGATGAATATTTCTGTTTAAAATATCTTCATAGAAAGTTCACATGTACTTCCGATTTGATTATTTATGGATACCTTAGGCTATAATAGTCAAAGGGCCGATTTCTCGTCGATAGTTCAACCTCGATTCCTGGTTTGAACTGGGTCCATTCATGTTAAAAGAATGGGTTGAACTGTAGATCGGGGCTGAACTGTCAACGGGAAAATGGGCCTAAGTTTCAACGTATCTCTTCAATTACTATTTGCAATGATTTATAATTTGGTTTTGAAATGTTCAACTAACCCATGGTTAGCTTAACCTTGCTTTGAACAACTGGGCCCGTATGTGTGACACCTGAATAAATGTATGCTGGTGTGACACCTGAATAAATGTATGCTGGTGTGTTGTTAAACAATCAAACCTTTCCTTCCCTTTGTTTCTATTAGATTTAAAACCTAAATGTTTCTTATTAGCTTCGTGGATGGAGCTACATGTATATTGTCAAATTACTGGGGCTTACTTGGCTTTTATAAAAGAGGTGTTCCTAGGACTCAACTGTTTCTTTTCTGATGGTCCCAAAGTAAAGTTTGTTTTATTTAACGATGCTTCTTGAGCACATTGATTTTTATCTTATCATCGGCTATTGGATGTCATACATATAGTCATTCTGACATATGTCTTTAGAGGAAACCCACTGCCACCACTTAGGCTACTCCTTCTGATAAGCAGCAAGGGATCTTTTATATGTGCAGTCCCACAGACATGACAGCACATAACACAACCTTTGATGAACCAGTTGTAGACCACAGGTTGGAACGAAAAATAACCCAAACTGCAGATGGGTCCACTGAGAAGGATCGATCAGACAACTGACCGGTTCACAGGCAGACACTCAATCATTTGAGCTACATCCCACTCCTGATGATCCCAACCTAAAACATAAGTGTCAACAATTTAGTCCAGAGTTGCAGAAAACAGGTTTTGCATTAAGAAAAAATATTTATTCTGTCTTAATTATTTGTTTTATATTGAATAAATGAATTCTTTTTAATGGCACTAAAATGTCCCAGTACACCCTCCAGCCTACCCCCTATTGTTTATTTGTGACAGTCTATTATATAACCAAAACAGTTTTGATATTTTTATGAGTCCCATGGGATTTTGAGGGTCCAGATGACATTTTATTGCGACCTTTATGCAGGTCTTGAGAGTCAGGTAAATCCCTGAAATTCAAAATCAGAATTAAAACTTTTAAGCTTTTTTTATATTTGGTTTACAGATGTTTTCAAAATCAAAATAAAATTGCTAATATTTTTGTTTTTGATATTTTTTTGTAAAATGGACACAAGGAGGGATAAATAACATTATTAATTTATATATGTATAAGATATACATGTGTAGGTTGCTTTGGAATTTTTAATTTTTATTTATTCTTCTGTTACACAATGTTAAAGTTAAAAATAAATAATAAAATAAACAAAATTGTACTTTTATTTAATTTTTTATGATTTTTGTGTGTTGGCCATTTAGTAAATTATAAACCATGCAATAAAAATGTATATGCCTTAGCAAAGAATCTGGCAAACTTGTCAGTCTAAATTTTGTTTATTAAATGTTGTATGTTCTATAATGTAATAACATGTATCTGTTAAGCTATATTACATTTACTATTCACATGGTTCACAATAAACAGTGCCATAAATATCACATTATCTCATGCTATATTTAAGACTTGTCATAGTAATATTGTTATAATGGTACTTGTGTAATATCACACCAGGTTGTGATGTCATACCTGATAGTGATGTCATACCAGATTTTGATGTTGTATCTGATCGTGATGTCAAACCAGATTGCGAGATGATACCAGATTGTGAGGTCATACCAGAATGTGATGGCATGCCTAATTGTGATGTATCTGATTGTGATGTCATGCATGTACCAGATTGTGATGTCAAACCTGATTGTGATGTTGTATCTGATGTCGAGGACATACATAATTGTGAGGTCATACCAGAATTTGAGGTCATAACCGATTATGATTCAAAACCAGATTCTGGTGTCGTACCAGATTGTGAGGTAATACCTCATTGTGAGATCATTCCTGATTGTGAGGTCATACCTGATTGTGATGTCGAACCAGATTGTAAGATCATACCAGAGTGTGATATCAAACCTGACTGTGAGGACATACCTGATTGTGATGTCATACCAGAATGTGAGGTCATACCAGATTGTGAGGTCATACCTGAATGTGATGTCATACCAGATTGTGAGGTCATACCAGATTGTGAGGTCATACCTGATTGTGAGGTCATACCTGACTGTGAGATCATACCTGACTCTGATGTCATACCCAGGACACAATATTTTACGTGAAACACCATTCTGTTCGCGTGTCTGTCACGCAAAATTAAATTAACGTGAACCGCAAATCGGTTACGTCATGACCTGTAGACATTCAGAAATTAAAACTTGCAAACTTCACGATTACAGGAATTGTATTCACGCTGACGTACAAGTATTCTGACAAATGTTTTAGATTGATATTTATTCTTAATGCGCAGCGAGCCAGTAGACAACGTTATCTTGCAACAGTTGTAACTTGCGACCAGTCTAAACTAAAATGCTCAGTATATAGTCCAGACAAAAGGTTTAATGAAATGTGCACGGACCGCTGGGGATGGCTAAATTATCTGTTGCTGTTTTATCTTTAGGAATATGTGTTGACAAAATATTGGATTGTCTATAATTTTTAAAATGTTGAAGACAGTTTAACATAAACTGGAATCCAAAAGTGTTACAAAAGTTTAAAATTACTAACATCGCATAATGATCTGACAAAAAGAAACATTTGGAATATCACTGTAGATAAAGTGAAAGTAGCATGACCATCGAGAAAAGAAAAACCGTAGCCACGGGTTACTCAAATATAATTCACGTAACCGAACAATTGGTTACCTAGGTAAAAAACACGTGAACCGACTTCCGGTTACCTCAGATTTTGAAATATTGTCCCCTGCATACCTGACTGTAAGGTCATCCCAGATTGTGAGGTCATACCTGACTGCATCCTGACAATGTCAGGGGTCACTCCAGTCACGCCGAGTCCGTTTGGACCCCTGACAAACATAGTTAACAAAAAGCTGGGCTGCGCATCATAGCAGGAGCAGATTTTGAAGCATCCAATCACAATTCGATTTTCAATGCCTCGGCCTTCACCTTATCGATGTAAATAATAGTTATGGAAGTTAGGTAAAAATGAATGGGAGTACAGAGGCTATCAATTTGGAAGTTCGTCAGTTTCAAAGGTACCGTAATACCAAATAAAAGGTAATGCAGAATAATGACAGTTGCCTTCTTTGTAAGGAATTGTTACCAAAGAAGAACAGGCACTTTATATTCAAAGGTAGTTTCACAGCGAAAAAGCAACTTCATGAAGTGTTGGGGAATTTTCCACAAGATCATGACAGTTGCCAATTTGGCTTATAAAACGAGCGATCTGATTGGATAATATTTTTAAGTATGATATCACCAAAAATTCGTTCTTATAGATGGCCCAGTATGCAGCCCGAATTTTTATGAGCTATGTTGGTCTGGGGTCCAAACGGACTTGGAGTGACCGGAGTGACCCCTGACATTGTGAGGATGATCTCCCCTAAGAAAGTGCATATAATGGATTTAGCAAACAAACTGTAAATTTACATTGAGTTATCTTCCCTGATGAGAATTTATTTCTTGATCACCTTGCTGATAAGCATCCACTAGATATAATTATTTATCGAGTACTGAGTTAAAATGTCTTTGTACTAAGAAACTCTTTTATCAGATGGAAGTTTGACATGATCAAAGAATGACTACATGTAGTTCCAAACCCATAAAACTCATCTCCCAATGTAATTTCTGTAAAAGCCAGATGGTATCGTAAGTGCTTGGTTATTAACAAATGACAATTTGTGTGACTGAAAATAATTTGGTCCAGTTAAGATACTTTAGTGAAAATAGAACACATTTTGTTGTGCTTCCTATTACTTTACAGGGCTTGATTATTACGTGTAAATGGCACCATTGTCCGTCTTTTTCAACCACTTATCAAAGAGACGATCAAATTCATCACATTCAATCAACCATTCCCATCATTCCTTATCTGATGCTAATATGTCAATGACCAAAACCAGCTCTCTTTCGAAATAAACTTCAATGTTCCGTAACAAAATATTGAAATATTCTTTCAAATAACTGACAATGAATTCAGTATTAGATTCTTTAAATCTGAATGTCTCGTAACTTATTGTGAAAAGAATTGGTATGGACAAAATTGCCTGAGGAATTCTGATTTCATACAAAATCAGGCAATTTTTAATCATTCGGATAACTTTGGGAATACATGATAGAAACCAAAAATGGCCGAAGTCATTTTCATTGGGGAAAATAACTTGGAAAAAACCCACCAACAATCCGTTTCAAGACAGACAGTTAAAAGCCATGTAAATGTACAAATAATAATGCAATAGGTGTGCAATACTTGCCAAGCACAATACATACCACGATATATGGTTCCGTGTATTGCGATATATCTACCTAATGAGTATCCATCTAATTTTTATAATACCTATGACTATTACAGTAAGGTTTAAAAATAAAAGTTAAACTTAATTAAAACATATAAATCTACTGTGCCTATATATTTCTTTTTTTATCAGAAATTGGTACAGGTCTGCCTGCCTGAGATATGTTTAGTAATTAGTATGATACATGTAGTATAAAAATATAACTGTCACATTTTGGTAAATTGTATTGCAGTATGTATTGCAATGTGGGTTTGCTGTATCGCAATATATTGCAATACGGTTTTGGCCGTATCGTTGCACCCCTACTCCACGATTCCACTCTTACTCTATTGGTGAATTTTCCATTTAATTTATTTCCTCTTCTGACTAATTCAGTAAAATGGTATAACTAATAAAGGCTAAACTAGGCATCCATACGGTTTAAATGAGACCATTTTCAGCTTGTAGGTAGGGGTATCTCCTAAAATAAGGTCTTTTTTCAGCCCCGGCCACTACACTAATAATGTTGCTTGCCCTATGGGTATAGTTTTTTGTTAATTTTAATCAGCTTTCCTGTCTTAAATTGGTACACAGACATTTGTCTGTTTTCAGATTCATCTGTGGATAATGATTTACCTCCAATTATAACTAGTAGGAGTGGGCTTTCTCATGTTAAATTTCTGTCCTGACATTCATCTGGTTCAAAATCCTGGGAGTGGGATCTAGCTCAAACGGAAGCGTGTCTGCCTGTGAACCGGTCGGTCGTCGGATCGATCCTTCTCAGTAGACCCATTTGCAGTTTGGGCTATTTTC
>JAULBS010113826.1:0-14813 GCA_032355785.1 Symmetromphalus regularis | reverse complement strand
TGTGCTGTCCTGTCTGTGGGACGGTGCATATAAAAGATCCCTTGCTGCTTATCGGAAGGAGTAGCCTATGTGGCGGCTGCGGGTTCCCTCTAAAGACATATGTCAGAATGACCATATGTATGATGTCCAATAGCCGTTGATAAGATAAAAATCAATGTGCTCTAAAGGCGTCGTTAAATAAAACAAACTTTACTTTAATGCGATGTGATATGTCCTGATACATACTATACTATAAAAATAATAGCAAAGTTTCCAGAGGCGGATCCATGAATTTAAGCAGAGGTGGTTCAGTCTTTGTGGGGTCCGTTACTGATATATCCTCGGCCAAAACCTTTTTAAAATCGAAAGATCGTTGGTCACCGTACGCAGGAAGGTGGAGGGGGGGGTTTCAGAAACCCTCGACTCCCCCCTGAATCCGCGTCTGGGTTCTCAGAACTCTTTATATACTTACATCTAATGTCTGTGGCTGTATCCATACAACGAACAATAAATGTAAGCGCCGCTTTGAAGTTGACGACAAACCATTGTTGACGTCATCAATTCATTTCGGCATTTTCCGTATTTAACGAACAATGTCGAACTCTTCTTACACGATCTCCAGACGAAACTGGCACAATAACTAAGGTTAGTCTTTTCTAAAATAATAAGGCATGTTTTATATATTATTGCCATAGCATAATATTTTATTGTCTACCATCGTGGGCCACCGTAGGCCATCGTATACCTACCACAGCTTTTACATATTCAATGGCCCGGCCCACCTAAATTTTGAGAAGTAAAAAAAAAAAATATATATATTAGGTTTCTTTAGCTCCCCCCCCCCATGGATATTCTGGATCCGCTTCTGATATTGAATGATTTATTATTATTTATTGATTGTTATTATTTATTTATTATTATTTATTTATTATTATTATTTATTTATTATATTATTATTTATTGATTATTCTTAAATTATTATTATTTTTTATTATTATTTATTTATTATTATTATTATTTATTTATTATTATTATTATTTATTTATTATTATTATTATTTATTTATTGATTATTATTATTATTTATTGACTATTATTATTATTTATTGATTATTATTATTATTATTTTCTATTTATTTATTTATTTTTATTGGTCTACATCAAAATATTCTAAAAATATATTTTAAAGGTGCACACTCATATTTGACTTAGATTAAATTATCCACTTTTACATTTGTTTTACAACCAAACAGATCACTGTTATAACCTATAAAACTGTGAAGGATTTTATGAGTTGCTAAAATACGCTAATATCTTTTACAAGACGAAGATAAAATCTCACTGGGCGGTGATAATGTTTTATTGAAATTTATACAAGCCCCGGTCCTCTCTAATAAAGGGGACACGCTATACTAAGTTTATTTCTGTTCTAATCGCATGGATAAATGAAAATCAATATCGAAAGATCACAGTATATCACTAACATGGATCGCAAGATTAACAGTAAAATATCGGTTGCACACCACCAACAGTAAAGTTTGTTTTATTTAACGACCACTGGTTGGAACGGAAAATAGCTCAGACTGCACATGGGTCCACAAGGCACAATATTTCATGCGAACCGCCATTCTGTTCTGATGTCGGTTGCGCAAAATTAAATTTAATCGAACCGCAAATCGGTTACGTCGTGACCTAAAGACTTTCAGAAATTAAAACTTGAATACTTTACAATTACAGGAAGTTTATCCCACGCAGACGTACAAGTATTCTGACAAATGTTTTAGACTGATTTTTAGATACATGATGCGCAGCGAACCAGTAGACAACGCTATATTGCAACAGTTGTAACTTCCGACCGGTCTAAACTAAAATGACTGAGTATAGAGTCGAGCTAAAAGTTTTAATGAAATGTCCACAGATGCTGGGGACGACAAAATTATCTGCTGCTATTTGATCTTTAGGAATATATAGAACCTACAAGTCAGCGCTATGAAACCTACAAATCAGCGCTATGATTAACATAATAATGCTAAATAGAAAATCGATGTCTACAGACCCCCAATAGCCGATGTTTACTTTTGTGCTGGGTGGTCGTTAAATATATAAATAAATACGATGTCTAGAAGGTCGAACTTTGACACGGAAATATTTTATTTGGTATAGTGTAACCCATACCTAATGTCCGAGCAGACGATACGATATATGTAGTAAATCCCTCCTACAATTCTGCGCTCTAAATAAAGTGTTAAACTAAATAGAAAAATCGATGTCTGGAGAGTCGAACTTTGACCTAGGAATATTTTATTTGGTGTAGTGTAACCCAAACATAATGTGCAAGCAGACGATAAGATGTATGTGTTAAATCCCTACTACAAGTCTGCGCTCTGAATAAAGTATAAAGCTAAACAGAAAAATCGGTCTAGTGAGTCGGACTTTGACCCTGAAATATTTTATTTGGTATAATGTAACTCATACATGAGCCATCAGACGATAAGATGTACTAGTATTGGTAAATCCTTCCTACAAATCTGCGCTTTGATAATATGTAAAGCTAAATTTAAAAAAAAGTATAATTATAGGGTCGAATTATGACCGAGAAATATTTAATTTGGTATAGTGTAACTCATACATAATGTCCGAGCAGACGATAAAATGTAAGTGGTAAATCTCTCTTACAAGTCTACGTTCTAATAACACATAAAGCTCTATATTATTTCAGGGTTGAACTTTGACCCGGAAATATTTATTATTTGGTATAGTGTAACCGATACACAAAGAGCAGACGAAAAGATGTAAGTGGTAAATCTCTCCTACAAGTCTGCGTCCTAATACTATGTAAAGCTAAATTTAAAAAAATGTATTATTATAGGGTCGAACTTTGACCATGGAATATTTTATTTGGTATAGCGTAACCCAAACTTAATATCCGGGCAGACGATAAGGTGTATATGGTAAATCCGTCCTACATTTTTTTTAAAATATATAATTATAGGGTTGAACTTTGACCGGGAAATATTTTATTTGGTATAGTGTAACCCAAACTTAATATTCGCGCAGACGATAAGGTGTATGTGGTAAATCCCTCTTACAAGTCTGCGCTCTGAGAAAAGTGTAAAGCTAAATTAAAAAATAATCCATGTTTATAGGATCGAACTATGACCGTAAAATATTTTATTTGGTATAGTGTAACCCACACTTAATATCCGAGCAGACGATAAGGTGTATGTGGTAAATCCCTCCTACAAGTCTGCGCTCTGAGGAAAGTGTAAAGGCTAAATGGAGAATCGATGTCTGTAGGGTCGAACAGGCGGCTTTTTATTAGAAGGTTGTTCTTACCACGAACGACAAATTAGAGACATCCGCACTAAGTTGTTTAGCGTGTCAGAAGATTGCTAATTTAAAACCTCGTTTATGACAAACACTCGACTCACTTTTATAACACCAGAGACTATGGTGCAATGGTTACGTCATCGCTCATGGTCGTAAATCCCGAGTGGGGTGGGGGGACACGCCCTCTTTTTGGACAGGGGGTACGCCTATATAATTATCATCCCCCACTTTTTGCTTAGAAAAACTGAAAATTTCAGTGAAATTAAAATTAAAATGCCTAAATAATAATCTTTACCAGTATTTCTCTTTATTGTATCAATTAACACTTAACCAAGTCGTCTTAGCGCAGGTATACCAAAGTATACAAGTGGTATATAATGTTGAGATAAGGGTTGGGGGAGGGGGGGGGGTCAGCGGGATGGTCCGTTCCCCCATTTTTTGGACAATTGTATGTTCCGTCCCCCCACCCCTCCCACTTTCAGGATCGGATTTTCGCTCTTGTCTGTCATTATCTTAATCTGAGGAAATGCGTCTTACCACAAATGTTGCTCACCACCTACTCACTATCCCAATTTCCTATGCACGCTAACCTGGTGAGATTCTTATATGTCGTAGGTCAATATATATGTGAATGTTTTCCCACCCAATCCAGCAATCCTGCGCACACCAATGCTGTGAAACACTACATGATTCCAGGTAATATATTTATTCCCCACATTAATACCCGTCTTAAAACTGATACCTGGTCAATTTCACGTAGGGCTCGTTCCAAGAACTTACAATGTTGTTTCTAATGTTATAAAAAAAATTCAAATAATGGATGAGCATTCCCAATACAACTATTATCCTGTTTAGGCAAAGCTTAGTTATCATGCGATAAATATACAGTTCATTACTAAAGAACGCAAACAAGACCACAGTGCATACACAAACAAGTCGCACAATAATCAAATTTTGCAACGCAAACAAGTTCACTGATTTAAAAAAAAAACATTATATCGACAATTTCAGTCAGAATTTTTATGAGAGTTTATCAGCCCTTAGTGTATTAGAATTCATAAACCTGTTAGTTTTGTCATATAATTAAATATATTTTAAAAACTTTCACCGTCTTGGTTATGTGACAAAATTTAAACAAGTTTGAAACTAATTTTTCTGATATAAAATACATTGCGATCAAGCTGAAACCTTGAATAGCATTACTGTAAATATTACTGGGAAATAAAACTCCTAAATAGGACAAATCGACCATTTTCTTACCTTTCTTCAATATCATTCGCGAGAAAATGTGACAAAACGTAAACACGTCCTTAACCCACAGATTCTCATAATAGCGTGAATTTAATAATTTTAAATAATTTTATTTGTTCACTTTGTGGTCTAAGGGGAACAACTCCATTTAGTCATCTTTATAATAATATTATTATTTAAAATAATTAAATAAAAAACTTGGAGAATATTCAGTATTAAATCAAATTTTAAAAAATATAATTTTAACAAATTAAAAACCCTCCCCTATTAAGCATCCACTTCTCATAAAGAAGCTTTAACGAACTATTTTTGTATATATAATTATATTAATTAGGTTAATTTATTTTTATTCTTTTCGCTCAGTAGTCTAAGGGGAACAACTCTATTTAATATCTGCCGTTTTATTCCTATTTTAAAGGAATAAAAGATGTAAAACTAGTTATCTCTATTAGCCCATATTTGTCAATATGACTGTCTACAGTAATGTCGGCTTATTATCTACAATAACTTTTAAATTCTTCGGCTACATAAATTTAATAATATTTATTATTTAATTAAAATTTAGTCACCATTAATAATGTATTTTTCTGTTTTTATTTTTTTTAAATTCAACGCATAGAATTAACAACAAAAATTAATGTGAAAATTAAAGTTATTTAGATTTTGTATAATAAGTAATGGAAATATTCATATACTATCAGTAACGTATCAACCATGTCAACTATAGATAAATATATTCATATATCTTCAAATATTTTTTCATAGAGCACTATTATTAATAATTGGTTCACTTTGAGGTCTAAGGGGAACAACTCCATTTAGTCATCTACTCGTATTTATACAAACACACACACACACGCACAAACAAAAGAAAAAAAACTATCCATATTATGCACCCACTCCATTCTTGACTCACATCCTTCAGTAATATGAAATATTAAAGGTTAATATTAATTTCAATTTCTTTGCTCAGTGATCTAATGGAAGCAATTATTTTAAGATATGTAAAATAGAGTTATCTCTCTTAGACCACTATCGTTCATTTTCATCGAAGCGACACTTTTGTTTCTTTTTGAACAGTAGAATTTCGCAGCTTGTAAAATTATTAATAGGATAATTAGCGTTAGCACTTTACATAAATTGGGAAAATAAAGATTAATTTTGATGCTTCAATAATTACACCGTTTTTGATACGCATCACATTGTGTAAAATAAGAGTCATCTCCCCTTAGACCATTAATTTTACTTCATTTTGTTGACCACCAACAAAATACTCCAAAACAGTGGGGTAGCGTGGGAGGGGCCACAGGAGCGGTTGCCATGGGCACAAAAATAATAATAATAAAAAAAATAAAATAAAAAAAAGCAGTAGTAATAAATAAAAAAGTATCTGCATAAAATGAATTCCATTAATATTTCTGCTTAAAGCACAAAATACAAGATACGACAACCAGAACTCCCCAAAATTTCAATATTTATGGAAACATTTGCAAAAAGTAGCTTTTTTGATCACAGACTTTGTCCTTGAGATTGAATGGGGAAAAAAAAGGTAACCATTCTTTTCTGAATTTTACTGTAAAAAGCTTTAAAATTATGTTTGTTGCAAACTTTCTTCGTTAAATTTCCATGGAATTAAAACTTTAAAATTTCTGATAATCGTTAAATAATTTTAGTATATTACGTCACAATAAGTTATATCTATGTACACGTTTATAAATGTTTAATCAGAGATTTTACCAGTTATATTTAATATATTTTTATTACATCATACTGTGGATCACCTTTATAGTTTACTGTACCACATCACGGTTTCTGCCAGAAAATAATGAGGGTACGCGGAATGGGAGCCTGGGGGTACTCCCATAGAACCATTTTTGATTTTAGAGGAAAGAAAATTAATTCTAAACCACTTTGACGTATGCTAGCTATGATTAGTTGTATACTAACTCTGATTATTGATGGTGGCTTAATTGTCTCTGGCTCCTTGAAGAACCTTTAAAAAAAATATCCCAACAATTTGAGGGTACAGTCGTACTCAGTAAATATAAGGTTACAAAATTTTACCCTCTTAAAGAAACACTGAATATTTTTACTTTTAATCGTAGTTTGACCCCCAATAGACAAAATGGGGGTTGGTGGGGGGTGTCGTTAAACCGACATTCAATTTGTGTCAATGTCCCAGCCACAATTGTGTATAGAACACAAATTAAAACTGAAATGAAAACAAACACACAGCTGTCAACAGTATAGATTTAATGGTTGCACAACAATTTAGAACATGTTTCCATTGTTATTAAGTAAAAGTACTGTATAGTTTAAACTGCAATTACAACCTTGAAACACCTCTAAGAACCTACCTAAAAAAATAACGTCTTTGGGCTTCTCTATACTCTCCCATTAGCTGAGTTATTGGAGCACTTTTGAAATATTCTAATAAATAGATTAAACAACAAACAATTCTGGAGAGGGTGGGTAACCACAGTCAAGCCGACTAAAATATACATCATGGATGGAAAAACAGGGTAGTTCAACACTTTTACAAAATATCTGCATGTATTTTTGCCTTTTTTGTTAATTTTTTAATTCCAACCTAATGCCCCAAATGTAGTTTTTATAAATTGTATTGCATAATCTTGTTATTAGTACAGTTGATAAAGCAGTTATAATTTTCAAAAGGTAAAATTAGGATTATAAACTTGAAATCCGGAATACATTTCTGTCTGGTATATTTTCACAGTCCCAAAATGATCTGGTTCAACAGACTGCTTGATATATGTTAATTCACCATTTATTAAGAACATAAATGTTACTCACGGTTGATATACTGAAAACCTGTTAATGAGTGACTGCTAAGTCTGCAGGGGTTTGCAATCTGGAGTGAATTTTGCCTAATCGGGGGTTAAATTCGCTCAATGACTGTGTTTGGTTTTGGTATACCAGTATCTATTCATCATTAGTTATTCATAAAAAAGTGAAATAACATTGTTATGAGCTATTATTATTGTTATTTTAACTTAAAATAATGTTAAAACCAATATTTTAAAATTTTCCCTTTATTGGTTGCTTTATTTTGGTAGAAGTGTAAACTCAAATTACTGAACAAAACAGGATGGGGTAAATTTACTTTTGAAAAGTTGCTAGGGGTAAATGTGGACGAAAAAGGTTGGGAACCTGTGTTGTAAGATTTGCTGAAGTGGATCAAATTAATCGAATTCAATTAAAATCAAACTGACTACATATGAGGATCGGACTAAAGTATTTTCTAACACCTATTGGTCATTTTAAAACATGATTAACAATTGTGAAAACTGTCCACAGTAATACCTATTTCCCAGTGATCACATGTATGATGCATTTTAACTGTGGTGAATCACTCGAGAATTTAACGCCTAAAGAACATGCAGGTTTACCAATGGACATGCATCTCAATGAATGTATGCAACAGGAGCTAGAAAGGTAGTTTTCGGTCCATAAGGAATTTTTTTTAACAGAAACAGCTAATTTTTTAGAAGAAAAAGGGCAACAATGATAATATATGAGCTTCACTAGTATAAAAATAACCCAATTTTCAAAAAAAAAGAAGGAAGAAAAAAGAAGATTAAAAATATTGCAATTTCAATGGATACACCAGTTGGAAAGAAAAACCATTAAAACTTGTTTGAATGTTTTGCATCTTTCTTTTGGCTTATAAAAATGTTGAACCATCCCTTTTAAATTTCAACAAAGTTTTCACATACTCGTTAATTTATTGCAGCAGAAATTAAACAAATTATTTAAGAATATTTTGTTAAGAGAAAATAAAGATTTAGCAACTTACAAATATATTGCCAAAATAAGAAAAGTTTTATAACAACATACTCTACCAATCATACTTAGTTACTCCAAATGATACACACTGTACCAGTAATATTTCCCTGGCTATACATTTTTAATTGCATTTCACGATAAATTAGTAAAAAACCTAAACCCAACCTAATAAACTTGTTCATTTCGGACCAGATTTTAATCTAAATATGCTGCCATAACAGAATTCATTATAAGAATTGTAGTGAAATGCAATACTGAAACATTTTTTTTTTTTTTAAGGTACTGATTAAAAACAAAAATAAGTAGTTGAAAAATAATCAGTATTTGTTTAAAATATCTTTACCATAGAAATGCTATATAAAAGGTTATGTCAAACAAATTAACTATGTTTAAATTTCAAAATAATAAATTAATGCCATTTATGTCACCACTACAGTAGATGAAAGTTAACAGTGTGAAAGAGGCATGATTTGGCAAATGGAACATGCATTTTTGTTAAAAATGGAAATCTGGACATCTAGAGGTTCATGAATGAATTGTTAAAAACAAAAACTGCAGTAAATCTGTATGCTAGTAAATAATTTGAATGGGAATAAGCAGATATTTAGTAAAAAGACTTAACACGAACTCAGAGCTCATTAAGCCCCTTTAACTACAAACAACAAATATATTCTAGGGGAAGTAACTACACTCATCCTAGGTAGTGTACCCTACACCTCTACAGTCTGCTCCTGGCTTGCCAAGAGGTTGAATGTGTTTAAACCTCCACCTCTATCCTTAGTTCATCTGGTTGAGACAAGTCAGTGGATCACAGCTTTTTGTTAATAAATTATCACAAAATAACAAGAAGCCCAAAATTATTTTGTGTAAGGCATGCGACAACAAAATAGAAAGATAAAAAAAAAAAAAATCGAGAGTAACAAGAATGAGTTATACAAACTTCCAGTGGATAACCAGAGAAGTGCAATACTTAATACAACACATAAATAACTTCCTAAAAAAGGATTGGAAAGGCTCTAAGCAACACAAGGAACTCACATTTTCCCTCGTTTACATATAGGTCTGTTGATAAATATGGGTAATTGTTTGTCAAATTTTAATATACAGCAGTCAACAAAATACATAAAATAACAGATACACATTTTTTTAGCACTAATCCAGTATAATTAAAGTATTTTTTTCAAGATAATAAATAATGGCATCACAATAGAACTGTTTAATGGGCAACGACATCTAATAAATATGTCGGTTGTATATCTAGCAAACAAAACTGTTAATATCTTGTGATAAAGCAATGGAAATCATCTAAAGTAGTCATCCAATTCAAATGTTGTGCTATTTATAATTCAAATGATATACATATATATAAATAAATATATATACATATATCAGTAGAGAAGGCCTTACGGGAAATAAAATCTTAAATGGATTTATTTATCACTGAATTTTAGAAACATTTTGCCATGTTTATTTTTCAGGTTTTTTTCCTTTTTTTTTTTTTTTTTTAAGATAGTTATCACATATGGACTCTTTATGTACAAAACATCTTACATAAATCAACAAAGTAACTATCTCCACATCATGTGGTGGGTTTATATTTTGAATGCATGTCTACGCAAGACATTTTTCTCTCTCTGAGGTTGTTCCCCGTCACCAACGACTCTGATAGTCAATCTCAGAGTTCCATTTTTTGCATGCTCATTACAATTTCAATTTATTTTCAATCAATAAAAACCGCTACGCATAGTCATGAACGAGACCGCACCAATGTCCAAATGCATGACGCAAGTGTACACTATCATAACATTACAACAATAAATACTGCGACCAAATATCAGCAAACCACGTGAAGAAATATCAACACCTCAACCTAAAACATTATTAGCTTGAAAGTGGCACACAGACAGTTTATCTGCATAGCCATTCATTTGTATGCTGGCACTCTGCATTCAGTAAGAGCTTACAGGTCAAACCTAATTCGTTCTCATAAGGTTACATCTGAAAGCATTTTATAAAACAGCTTATCCAATATTAATGCTTACGCAGAGCTGATTCATTGTGCTCGTATTGAATCATAATTGATAGGACAGTATTTGTGGCATGCCTGACCAACTTGATGACTAGTATTGCGTCTGCTGTGACCTGTTGATACATCACAGACTAAACTGTCTGTGTAGCCCCCCCCGCTGTACCGAAGTATTGGAACAAGACACGTATAACAAGGTTTTTAGCAGCATTCGACAACCACAAAACTAGAGTGCACGAATGGAGTGCACAACTGCAATACATGTGTATAGTTTCTATGGAAAACAACAAGCCGACCATCACTTTTGCATTTTACACAATAGCAACATTATCGTGTACAGCCTTCCCAGTATATTAGTGGTCGCAATCTGTCTGTATACAATAATTTACAATATCCCAGAGTCCTTCAGTTAACAACAACAAATAACAGGGATGCTAACAGCGTAACAAGCTTAAAACCTTGTTCTCCTTAACCACACTATTAAAAACCAATTATCACTACCGAACTGTAGATGAAAACAATCACGGAAAACTTTCCACGAGTCCGTACATGTATAAATTCTGACCGCTGCTGCCGGCAGAATCTCAACGCCTCAGGGGACAAAGGAAATGTGCTTTATAATCATCTCCGATCATTGCCAATGATATGGTATAAAATAAAAAAAAACCCACCAAAATTCATGAGATGAGCTAATAAATGATAATGAAAATTGATTGCAGGCAAGCCTTGTTGCCACTTAGGCACAAAATATCACGTGGATCAGCACGGTGCCAAGAATTTACCTCATCAAAATCAACAAATTGGCAGGATTTCTTTGGGACATACCCAGCTTCATAAACCAGTTCTCAAAATGCATACTGCAGCAATTTTTTTTTTTTAAATATCACCAATTGAGGACCTCAAATAACTTGGCACAAATAGTTCTTTCTTTCTATCACTGCAGTGTTATTTATATTTTTATTTATAGTCCCTTTTAACTGTCATTTTTAAATGCATTTTGGTTAAGTCTCATCTGGACCCACTGTTCAATAAAATATGCAGTCTTTGTAAACACGCACAGGTCCACGAACACAGGATACATGGACAGACACATCGATGGACATCACCAAGCACATTCCCTAAGTCATAAGCAGGTCAGTTTTGGTCGCTGTTCACAGCAAGTAGATCTGCCCTACTGGGATTCCTTCTTCTCAGGCCGGTCAACAAATTCCGAAAGAACATCACGAAACCTGGCCCATGATCGCTCTGGAATGGTGATGGCAGTTCGGAAGTTATTGCGAACCTGTAAAATAAGAGAAAAAGTTTAAAACAAAATGTTAAGAATCAAAGTGAAACCATGTCCCCAAAACATTTTCAAAATTAAACTTTCTAATATTCTTCGGCCCAAAATACTGTTTGTGGAAAAATTTGCCCCTTGAAATAAAAATAAAATAAGTCTGGTCCGATTACAATAAGCATGTTTAACACTTCGTGAACTCTCCAGTCCTCAACCACTTAATTATTATGTTTCACCAACAGTCTAAGAAATATATGGAAACCGAAGGAACACATGCATCCTTTGATAAAAATCTTGCAACACAGTCAACTTAAAAAATATTCGTACATATTGTAGTTTGTTAAACCTATTTGATGCAATAATTAAAATTAATTAATTAAATGTAATGTATTCCTAACACACCTTATGCTCTATATTTTAAATACTTTCTAACTTTATAAAAACATTTATACATTATATATGGAAATGTTGTACAATGTATGTTGTAAAAAGAAATAAAATAAAAAATCTACTACCATATATTCCACAACGAACCATACCATGATTTACATATATATAATATAATTATAACAGTATTCTGCTTATATTATTTGTTACACAGTAGTACACACAAAAAATATAAATTATGATGATGTAAATGATCATGATTAATGAAGAACATGATTGTGATGATGATAAAAAAAAGGAAGAAAAAAAGGTTAGGAATACAAAAAGAAGGAGAGTGCAAAACAGAAAACAGAACAGCTCTATCTGTATTACCATGTACCAAAGACAGGTGACAGAGTCAAAAGAATCTATGTTTATACATAGACTCCCAGTGACGCTTGAGGGAGATGTTAAAGAAAGATGACATGGCTACACCAACCAAATCTAATTACACAAAACATCACCTAGAAGACGATCGTTTACCTGAGGACTCGATCTATAATTCCGTGAATCATACCCAGAGACCACCTGAAAAAAGAGTCACAACTTGAGACCGTGCAAACTTTAAGCCAAAAAGTTACAGCGAAAGACTGCCACTTTGGGGAATCTTTATGCCAACCTTTTGTCAACGACTATACAGTGATGCCTGGTAATGTTGCACCAACAAGCATCAATGAGATGTTATACCCTTAAAATAATAAAGACTAAATATAATTTTACAACATCTCACTCCTATATAAAAACCTATCAAATATACAGGGTTTTACCTAGAAAAGTATTGCGGAAACAACATGCAGAAAGGGCTGGATTTGGGAGAATCTGGTTATGACTTCATTATGCCGAGTTTATAGTATAAATGGTGGTAAACAAAATGGATAACAGTGCTGGTCAAACTTGAATTTTTGGTCAATTTCTTAGCACTGTGGGAAGAACCCTTAATAAACTTTATGATAATAAACCTTGCATATGGCTTTCTGCAAAAGAAATTCAATTTACGAATAGGTATTTTATTTTGATATCAAGTTTGCTTTGAACATACATCAGTCAAGAACATTTCTTTAAGTGTAACTCATCTTGGTTTAGTGATGGGCAGTGTGGTTGAGAACTGTATAAGATTAGTACAATTTGTGTTAAGTTTTAAGGATTAATAAGAACAACCCAAAATGTGAGAAAGGATAATTTTGATTGGCGATGTTAACATTAGAGGTGTAACAAATACACAGGCTGGCAAATACCATATGTATCATGAATATAAGATACCGACTATTTATTCATGAATACATTTAAGCAAACACAGAAAGAGCCAAAAGTTTAAGAATAACGAAAATAGTTTAAAACAGCTTTACCCTTTTGTAATATAATTGAATTATCTAATACATTACAATGTTTACTTTAAAAAAACAAAAAACACAACAAAAAAACACAAGAAAGTGCAGCTTTGTGCTTAAAATAATAATGAAAACACTGTTTTAATACCCTCTTAGCGCTTGATATATAATAATTAGTTGTGTTTCAAATCAAATAATGTGACTGACCAAACAAACACATGTACCATTTGATGGATGGTCAGAGACATGTAAACTTTATTTGCAGTTAGTTTTGAGATTTATCCTTTTCTTTTTGACCTTTTAGAAGTAATAAAAAATTTAAGTGTTTTTAAACTGTTATTTAAATATATTTAAATACATAGCATCTGAATAATTTTAACTTTTCTTTTATAGAAAATGAAATTTAAAGAAAACACCATCACAGTACAGAAAGGAAATTTGACATTTAGGTTTGTTTAAAAACACCACTAGAGAATACTGAGTTATTAATTATCAGCAACTGAATCAGTGAATGTCATACATTTGGAACTTTTGACACAGAGTCATCAGAGAAAACCCGCTACATATTTCCATTAGCAGCAAGTGATCTTTTATAGGCACTTTTCCGCAGTAAAGTTTGTTTTATTTAATGACACCTCTAGAGCACATTGATTTTTTATCTTATCATCGGCTATTGAACAATCATATGGTCATTCTGACATTTAAGAGATCGACTGCTACCACATAAGCTACTCTTTCCGATAAGCAGTAAGGGGTCTTTTATATACACCATCCTACAGACAGGACAGCACATACCACGAGCTTTGATAAACCCAGTCATAGGGACCCTCCTACAACCAAAGCACCTCAGGCGAACCCTCTTCTGAGTGAGCTACATGTAGATCCCATCTCCTTGGCTACTGGGCATTATTTGATGGTTTATAACGTATAAATAAAAATAGTAAAAATAGCCAAATAAAAACAAGCATGTAAAATAAACTGTTCAACAGAGGCATATCAAGTAAACTTAACATTTTGAGGTTCAGTTAGGGCACTAGTCTAAGAGATAGAGACTGTTAATCAGAATTTTAGGTAAGGGAGGTTTGACAAGCCTATTATATGGAAAAAGTGGTGGGGAGTCCAAAAAAAGCAGTCTTATTGGTGCTACTTCAGACAAAATTGCCATTTTGGCGAATATTTTGCCAAAAATGGCCAAAATAAGATTTTTTCCAAATTGTCATTTTGGTTTAATTATTTTATATTTCTGAAACATCTAAATGTTATAAACAACTATTTTTGACAAAAGGAAACTAATATCATCAATGTGGCCATATTTGGCACACATTTGGACTCAAAATTCCCCCAAATTGGTTACTTTCCTTGCGAATACAAATATAGTTGCTCTCATGTTT
>JAULBS010113825.1:4175-29890 GCA_032355785.1 Symmetromphalus regularis | reverse complement strand
CACACACACACACACACACACACACACACACACACACACACACACACACACCCACACACACACACACACACACACACTCACACACACACACACACAAACACACATATATATGCACACACACCCATACACACACACACATACACACACACACACACAAACACACACATATATATATATACATGTATATACACACACACCCACATACGCCGCACACACACACACACACAAACTTTAGTTTTGTAAATATCAGAATACACATAGTGTGTATTCATATAACAGTATACGAATTAAATAAATAATAATAGAATTTTTATACAAATGTATAAAACATGTTAGGTAAACTAACTGTTTTGTTTTACAATTTCACTACTTTAAAATAATTAATTATAATTATTATGTGGATTCTGACCAACCGACGTTAGTTTTCACTATCATTAAAAAAAAACATATGATTCGAAAGATATTACGTTTTATAGTTTTGAATGTCAGCAATATAAAAAATTAACAGTTTACAGTTTCTATTAAACCTGAAAGCCTTTAACGAGAGAGAGAAAGAGAGAGAGAGAGAGATATGAAGCAATTGATAAATTTCAAAACGTTTACTATGTTAAATAAAATCCTGAACAGATTTGAAAATGTCTGTATTTTCCCGATTCGTTAAATGTGTATCATCAAATAAAATAACGTTATATTTCTTTAATACACCATTTCTCCTATATTTTCTGTTTCTTCTCTTTGTTATATTATTATCTGTTAGTAATATTTAAATTAATAAGTTTCTGCCATCTGAACTTATAGAATTTAGGGATAAACCTTAATTTTTGTTTGCTTGATGGTCATTCCTAGGCCACTAATTGTATATGGCGGTAATAAATATTGTTTAAATCAGCATTAATTACATCTGTATTACAAATCGTATTTTGAGAACATTTCAATCTCTCGAAAATGTGGTTATTGACCAGAAGTTGCCGCAAAAACCTGTACGCTGACCACTTAGGCTGCATGTAGCTAATCATAAAAACATGTTTTGTTATAATATTGTTTTACCTGTCTGTAATTAGTTTCATCACCTGCTGGCTTATTCGCATTAACGTTGTCTAGCTTACAATGCAGACACAAAGTAGCGCTTGTTTATTACGCCCGAACTGGCAGTCCATCATGTCTTTCTAGATACATTATTAGGAGTCAACGAACTGTTTCCATTATACACCTGGTCCTGAACTGACTGGACTGACCTGACTGAAATGAACTGAACATAAAACTGACTGAACATAACCGAATGAACTGACCTGAACACAACTGACTGAACATAACCGACTGAAATGAACTGACCTGAACACAGCCGATTGAACTGAACTGACTGAACTGAACAGAACACAATCAACTGAACAGTCTGAACATAACCGACTGAACTGAACACAGCCGACTGAACTGGACTGAACATAATCGACTGAACTGAACTGACTGAACATAACCGACTGAACTGAACTGACCTGAACAGTCTACTAAATTGAACTGACTGACTGAACTGAACTGACTGAACTGAACAGACTGAACTGAACAGAACATAATCGACTGAACTGAACTGACTGAACATAACCAACTGAACTGAAATGACTGAAATGAACTGACCTGACCCATAAACATAAATATATAAGTTGAAATATTTCGACGGCCTAGCGCTTAGCATTATCTGAAAGTTGACGATATGATAATCTTTGCGTTTCATCTTTAACTCTATAACAGCACAGCATTTTCAATAACCAATAGTAAAAATCATACCAAGAAACTACTCTTATTTAAAAATTAGTCTAATACAAAATTCACAACTCTATTATTAAATATTAAACAGAAGAATATTAGATTTCACGTGTATCAAACAAATTTCCAAGACTTTAAATCTCTTTATCATTCTAAATACATTGAAGTTGGATTAATAATAATAATTTGAGTGCTGTTCAACCCGGAATTATAAGATTAATACAGGAAATAAAGTACATTTGATAATGACAAAAGTATTTTTTCGTAATATAGATCATTAAGATTTATTACTAATCTTTCAGTTTTTAATATACTAATAGATACAGTTTAATAATGAATGAGAACATGTTAGTTGTAAATTTATTAAAATGATGTCCAAAGTAAATAATTCATATTGTGTATTGAGTTGCAGTAGACCCCCCCCATTATATATATATATACACACACACACCACAAACACACACACACCACAAACACACACACACCACACACCACACACACACACACACACACACCTTAGTATGTCTAGTTTAAAAAAAAAAAGGAGCTTAAATGGATGCTCCTAAAGAAAATCCTGCATATGTACGTGCCTGATACTAGTATCTGTATGCATTGTATGTCACTGTCAGGCTGCAGAATATGCCTCTTTACTTTTTAATTCATTTTCTCATGTATTGGAAATGTGGAGAAGCATTTTATTTATAATTGAGCCAATTACTGACTTTGAGTGGAAATCTCTCAGTATGTTTCCTGTAAGCGATTCTCCAAAGATGTATCCAGGGATCCATAGATGTATCTGATAATTAACATAGATAATCAATGTCTGTTAAGTGGTAGGATGTGTGTAAGATTAGGATTATCTTTGGGTGCAGAAATGAAAAAATATCCCACGAGGAATATTCATAAAATCAGTGGCTGCACGTTTTCCCTTCTTTATTTCAAATAATGTTCACTGCATGTGCTTTAATTTTCATTCTATTAATGGTTGCAGTCTGGGTGAGGACTAAGAGGAAAAGGAAAATCCCAGTTGTAAAACTGACAAGGCTTGTCATATATCATCTGATTTTGACAAGGAATGTTTTTGTCTTGAGGAATGTGGCTGATGACTGTTGGTGAATTCGCAGCTGGTTTCACTAATAATACATGGTCTGGATCAGTGAACAATACAAAACACACAAAGCAAACTTCTCATTGGTTGCATGCCATGTTTTTAGGATTTTATTAAATACAGATGATGCTTTTCATTTCACTTTTACACTGATTTTAACCACGGTAAATTCTTTTTGTGTTCACAAGAAATAATTTACATCAATATTATTAATTAATGTACTGAACTAACTTGAACTAGCTAAATTGATTATTTATAAATATGTCTTCATCAGGAGCAGATCCAGGAACGTTCAAAGAGAGGGTTTGTAAAATATTAAGAATTTAAAGAGGGGTGTCAAATATTAAGATCTGTAATACAAATAAAAATTGGTAGACAGAGATGAATCTTGGCCAATCCCCTCACCAACCCACTTTGCTGGATCTGCTTATATCCATAAATATGATGGATAATGTCTGACTACCTCTCTGTAGTCTGCAAGTTTCAAAGACTATATGGCACATACACTTAAGAAGATAATTAATTTTATCTTCCATGAATTTATTTTGTATATTAGTTTATTACTATTAGAAAATTGATGAAGGATGTACATTGTGTCACATACATGTACATGTACACATAGATACATACATACATACATACATGTTACGTACATGCAGGGTAACTAAGACATGTACTGCCAAGTCTTCACTGTGGCTGATGAAGAAGGTTGTAGCTCAGAGGTAGAACGTCCTGAGATGTGATGGATTATTAGATCAATCCTCTTTAGTGGACACATTGGGCTATTTCTTGTTTTGTTCCAGCCAGTGGTTCACAACTTGTGGAACAAAGGCTGTGTTATGTGCCATTCTGTCTTTGGAGAGTGTTTATAAAAAGCCTCCTTGCTACTACATGTATATGTAATTGAAAAATTGTGCAGTGGTGACAGGTTTCTTCTGTTAACCAAGTGTCAACTAATAGCTGCTGGTTAATGAATGTAAACAAACTTTTCCTTTTATTATGTTTATGATAAGTACCAGTATTGCACTAGACTAAGATTTCCACTGCTTTACATGTTTAAACTGATTAGAGGTAAGTAATCTGTTATGCTTGTGTAAACCTATTCTTCTTTACCAGTGTCTTGTTACAAATAACCTTCAGTTGGCATATTGTCATATCTTACATTCATATCTTGATTCAGTCACATACATGTACATGTATATGTAAACATTAAAATATATTTTAATTGTTTAATATACATGTACAGTATAAAAAAATGGTTACCTACATGTACATGCATATGAAGTGCTATTGTACACATGACTTAGGTGCAATGTGTTTTCAAAATGTCGTGCAACAAATTGCAGCCCTTTAATTACCAGGTTCTAAAAGTTTGAACTGCTTAATTCTAGGGTCATGGAATATGGAAATAGTACATATATACATGTATACATGCATTGTAATTATATGCGCTTTTGACCAAAATAAATGAATTTGATTGCTAATGATGTATGGAAATGACAGTTAATGCTTGCTCTAGAGGTAAGTGATATGGTGTACAAAAAGTTAATGTTCAGCATAATTTATCAGATCTGCTGTCTAGGAATGTTGGGGCATCCTCTTCTTTAGAACTGAAGTTTACCAATTTATTAGATGCTTAGCTACATTCTTTAAAATGTTGCCAGAATAATACTTGTATGTTTTATATTTAACGTATTTGTCATAAGAACACCACATCCTTATCACATAAAAAACACAAATCCCACCCCCTCACACATACAATGTTCCAGATCTATCAATATCTGCATTAATGACATATATGTACTTTAATTTATATTTATACCATTCACCACATCCAAAATCTCAAATCAAAAACTATTTATTTGGCAGTATGTAGCTTCAAACTGAAAACAATTGCAAGTATGCAGCTTGCTGTCTTGATGTGGTTTCAGCATGGTACAAGTATGTAGGTAGACTAACTGTGCTTGACAAACTGGCAACTGTACAAACCTAATCAGCAAGTACTAACTATAGATGTGTTCTCTTACCTGCAGCATGGTACAACACACACCTGTCATTGTACAGAATTTCAACATGTTAATCCCACACAGAAAAAGTGCTGGTAGATGGATGAAACAGTGTGATAAAGTGATGACAAACACTGTCACAACAGCTTGCAGACAGTGAGGGTATGACAGACACTGTGTGCTTTTTCTTGCCCACCAGTCTTAGATTTGCATTATAAAGCAACTATTGATCACTGGCTGCCTGGCTCAGAGTGGTCACATGACTTGGGCCCAGTTGCACAAAATCAATACTAAGTGTTGAGAAACCCATGTGTGAATTACAGAAGCTTCTATCAGGTGGCTTGCAACATTAAAGCTTTGTTTTAACAATTAAAGCAGCTGTTCTCAGTTTTATTTCTGTTTACACATTAAAGGCTATTCAACAAAATGATGGTGTTTTGCAATTTATATAAACTGATGTTATAACCTACAGTTTATTCTATAGTTATTATTGATTATTAAATTGTTTGAATCATAAATAGTCCACATGAAATTTTGGTAATATTTAAGTGTTTTGAAATGAACATAATGATCTGATAAATTTTTATAAAAAGTGCACTTAGATTATGTGCTGTTTCATCAGTAGTTAGTGAAATATTGAAAGAATTTTTATTGTTCAAAAAATTTCAGAAGCTCAGATCATTCCAGTCAGTTAGCATGTTTGATACTGAAGTTCTTGAACTCTTTGTTTACATAACAGTTATGCAGGGAAATTGGTTAGTAGAATTAAACATTTTGGAGATCATTTAAACTGGGCTTGTGATTTATAAATCTGAGCCTAGATCTATTGTTTGTTGTCAGTGAAGTTATTTTTCATTTGTTTGCAGAGAAAACAATGCAAGCTTGCTTTGCATCTTGTTTTAAAGCTTTTCAGTGTATTTATATTTTTCACTAATCTAGTTTTTTCTTGCAGCCATTTATTTCTAAAACATAACTTTTAAAATTTTAATTTATAATTATCATAACCCGAAATATATTATAACTCATTATTTGTCTTTGTCTAAAACAATTATACAGTAGGTTAATCTTCAAATTTCACTTTAAAAACATTTACCGGTATTCGAATGTTATGACTGTATGTATACTTATTTTACTTTGCTGTGTTATGACCTTTGAGCACATTATAAACAGACTTATTATTATTAATCACTCTTCATTTGTGATAGCCCATTGGAATTTTATAACCTAAATCATATTAATTTTAGAATCAAAATGTCAAAAGTAAAGGTCACTCATATTCATTAAGATTTCCAGATGTTACTATTTTAAATTTAACACAGATTTTACTGTCAGTATAGGTTTATTTGGGTTGGCATTAACTGGAATAATAGAGCAGTTACAGTAGATAATCAGATCTGAATATTGGTATTTAATCAAACTAGTTGATCAAGAACTTATCTTAACCATTATCTAATAATGTTGACAGATTTACGTAGATCATCTGTGGCTGCTACAAGTACAGTGTATAAATACTAACATGTACCTACATGTACATGTAAGTGCATTAATCTGTTATATCATTCAAATAGTTTATTGCTTTAAGCTACAAGCTTATCAGCACAACATATACATACAATATAATAACACAGCATAATAATATACATAACATTAGCTATGTTCTTTATTTGGTGTTTAGCCGTAACTTGTAAAACATATGATGCAATCAGCATCTGAAATAACACAGTTTGTATTGTGTTTATAAAAATCTTTTAAATAAGCATTTAAATAATTGACGAGATATTTGCAGAAATCTAAATAAGACAAGCAAATACATACATAACTGTCATATTACATTACTTCTAGATGAATGAATTAGCTATTTAATCATATGATGTATAATAAACTGTATTGTATAATGACTGGGTTAATGTATTAATTGGTATTACATAAGGGATAAATACACAGTGAATAAAAATTATCAGAAAACATGTTATATGTGTATGCTACCAATGCCTTCTATTAGTCTAGGCCACAAACATTACACTTGTGCAGTTTGAACATTGATACTAAGATAGATCCTGTGATATTGGTGGTCAAAGATGGTTGTGAAACAAATTTAGCTGAACAAAATTGTGGGGGTTTTCTCTGGATATTGTGAGAAATGTTAGGCATGTATAATAAATCTGATTGCAATTTTGAACACAACTCCAATGCATCTTTAAGCCCTGAAAATTTCATGTGGCTAGCACCTTTAGTTACGAAGTTTTGAGAGCTCAAAAATGACTGAGGGCATCAGGACTGAACTTTTTCTAGAATTGACTGATTTTATATGGAATGACCTAAAACTCAGGAAGTATTTTCTTTACCAAACCCCCCCCCCCCCCCAAAACAAAATCAATGTTTATGGTATTGCTGTTAAAAAGGTTTCATATTAGGTTTTATTGCTGAAATAATAATGTGCTGCAGGAAGTTCAGACCAAAGGTCACAAAGAAAAACACAGAAATGCTGTTGAAAAAATGTTTCTGCTTGAAGACATTTGATATATAAATGGGATCAAAGCCATGTCATTGGACTGAGTGACAGTCTCTTGATGTATATACATGTATGTGCCTGTGGGATATCTGAATATTTAATCTCTTAAACAGTAAAACAAACAACTCCATGATGTAAAAACAACATCTTGAAGAACATAATGTTAGATGCATATTACTCTTTGTGCACAAGTTTCAAAAGTGTCATGCATCTTGTTAATTTGCAATTTTTGTAAAATCTACATCTTGACATGTAATCCAGACTTCACTTGGTTTTTTGTCTTAAACATATTGGTTGTGGTATGGTTGACAAACAGCATTACCCCTGTAGCAGTTAAAGTGTAAAATATCTAGTTAAAAGAATAAATTATGTTCATTAAATTAATTCTTTGAATTTCATTTATTTCACTGTAACCATTTTATTTCATTTAAAATTTTCTGTTAACTGCTATGTTTAAACTTGCTTCAAGATCTCACATTGTGAGATGTGTCCATGTTATAAGTCAATGACGTGAGACTGCCTGATTGCAGAAAACTTCACATGATGGCTGTTGTCACAAAAGGGAAATTTCTGACAGACAAGAGTTACCATCTTCCTTCATTAATTGTGACAACTTCATTGAATCATCTTGACTGACATTCATGAGGAATCTGTATCTGTACTGTAGTGCTTCCTGCTTTTACTCACCACGTAATTAATCTGCCTGATGTGATCTTCAGTTTCGAGTTTGGAAGAAATACTATAAAAATACTGCATCAATAGATCATTTCATGTTAATTTTTATAACTTTGTGGATATATTTTTATCATAAATAGAAGGGAAATGAGTTTGTGATTTATTTTTCTCTGCCACCTTAATGGGAGTGTTAGCTGCAAATTATTTTGTTACAGTTGAACTACCAATAATTCATAAGCTACATGTAATTTGAATTAAATGTGCCCATCTGTTGTTTAGTATCCAATTTTGACAGTATTTATGATTTTATCTCTACATGACATTAATTTAGTTTAATTTGAAAGAAAGGAATTGTTTGGTTAATGACATCTCAGCACATTGTTTATTCAACAACTATTAGGTTTCTAACATATAGTATTCTAATTTCTATGACTCATGGTCTTTAGAGGAAATCCACTGCTGTCACCAAAAAATATTATGCTTGCACATGTTTAAAAATGAATTGCAATCAACCAATTTGGTAAAACATTTCTCTTAGTGTAAAATTGTTATTATTGTGTCCTCAAAAGAAACTGTTTGAACAAGTGGATAAAAAAACCTATCTTCAATATGAAAATTGTTATTCACCAGTATTGTACCTGTGTTATACAAGTTACATGTGTGGCCAAATTACAGAGTACTTGATGAAAACTGTGGAAAAGCTCTTACCATCTGTATCTTTGGTTTCTCTGAACTAACAAGCAAGGATCACTGCACATGCTTATGTGTGACTTCCAGGTACTGTGGGCTTTGCTACTGATACAGCAGTGAAGTAACTTTAGATCTGCTTATCTTGATGGCTGATAAGTTTGGCAGTTAAGCTTTAACCCAGCGCTGCAGAGCTTCTGTTCTATTAATGTCAAGGGAGTGCTGATAATATTACATGTACATGTAACAATTTCTGGTCTGTCTAATAATTAGTGTTCCTATATTCAATGTCATAGACTGGAGACAGGAATTTTGTATTCGATGGACTAATTCTTATTAGATAAAGATATCGACCTTCATGAGAAAGCATTTATGTATTAAGGCATTAATTCTATATTTAGTAATATGTGTATAACTAAATTTAACAAAGATGCTCGGTGCATTATTATGTACAAAACTATTTATGTTGAACAATTAACAAGTTAATAGAAAGTCTGATGTAACTCTTTCAGAAATTAAACTTTAAAACTTAGCAATATTAATAGCAGAGTATAACTAGAGTTTATTTGAGAAATGGTTATACTGAAATATCAAACATTAACAGGCCATAGAATTATCATATTAGTGAAATATTTGTTTTTAATTTGAATCTTTGTAAAAACTTCATTATTTGCTGTCAGGACTAAAAATGTTGACTGCTGTTCAATAAAAAATATAATCATGTCCAACTAAGCAGTTTTTTATAAAGCAATCTGAAGAACAATGCTACTGGTGAATTTTATTTATAAAGTACTACAGTTCCCTATTATTGACAATCCAAGTAGCATGTAACATGTTTTGTGCATACTGAACCAACCATTTGTTGATGATATTTACATTACAGAGGCTGTTCTATGTGAAAGTTAGTGTTGACCAGAAGACTATTTAGACTTGCTTGTTCTAGACAGATGGGTGGACAGACTGTAGGAGTGGCAGAGATAACTTAAACATTTACACAAATGTATTTCTTTGTAAACCATGCAATGAAAGTTGGCTGATGTCTGTTTATGTGATACCATGATATGCTATTTAGACATGTCGGTTCAAATATGTCTGGCACTAGAAGGTTTAGCTCCTGTTTAACATGTATATTTTGAGTGTTTGGCCATTTTCCAGTAATCACATGTTGAATAGATTTACACATGTTGGCATCAATAATTGTTAATACCAATATATATATGTACTTGTTCATTATTACATTTTCACTTAAACTTGTGTAAATGTAATCTGATGGTTTTTGGTATAGAGTTACACTGAGCTTGTTTTAGTATTGAAATAAATCCTTAACAATTATAAATACAAACATGTGTTTGTGTACATAACATCATTCAGTGATATTTCTGTGTCAGTTATAAATTAAATGTGTGCTGTTACAGTGAGATCTGTATTTTGTGTTCTACATATTGTTCATTTCAGCATAATCTCCTCTAGACTGTTATTATTTAACTATATGACTTGGAGATAAAATTTGGATTTTTCTTTGGAGAATTATCCAATCTTAAAAGCAAAAAAACACATACATGTAACACCTATATAACACATCTTTTTATGATCCAAGAACTTTCATTTAATTTAATATTTGACTGCATTTTAATGATTTGAATATTTTAACTGTTATCTTTGTGATAGCTTTGGTCATTATACAAAACATCCTTAAACAAAGCTTTCTTTTTATTTTCTCAAGCTATTCATTTGTTTTTATTTGTTTGATCTACATCACATTTCCTCAGTAACATAATGAATTCTTTTTGTGCGGTTCATCATCAAAGTGCAAGATAGTTATTCTAAATTCTGATGGCTGCACAGTCTCGAAGTGAATTTAATCTCAGTCCGTTCAACATGTCTAAGATAGTTTGATCTGAGTGAACAAGAGAGGAAATGATTAGCTTGTAAAATGAAAACAGGTGTGATATGGAAATTGTGCACAGGTGTATGTTCATATCTTTTTTTTATCAAAGTTTATGGGAGGAGAATATATATTTTATGTACTGAACACAAATTTGGATTATTTACTTACAAATCCTAAATTATGACCTTTACATTTTAGATTTAGTTTGTTTCCTATTTTTCAAGTGAGCAAGATTTAAATCAATACAAATTTGGATTATTTACTTACAAATCCTAAATTATGACCTTTACATTTTATATTAAATTTCTTGTCTTAAAAAGCATTGTTTGTATACAAACTTGCATTGAACCATTTGACAGTTGTGAAAATAAAATTCTTTAAATTGATTTGTTTTCAAAAATAATAATGACACAAAAAATGAATAAATACTATTTAAATTCAACCATTAATGTGCATCTTAATAAAATGAATCAACTAGTCAATCAAGTTAAGCTGTTGGGTACTTTGGTACAAATAATTCAATCAACAGCCACTGCTAGCTGAGATACCTTAATCCACCAGTCAAATATTTCAAATCTGTAAAATTCAGATGCATTTTGTTCAGATATGTTACTTCAAAATATGTTTTTCTGTTGTTGCTACTTGTCAGTAATAAAACAAATTGTACTTATATAATTCAATAAATTTGTCCTACAATGATGCATTTTACAACAAAAACTGAATTGGCAATAATAATTCATCTGTCCTGGTTAAGATTAGTGTACAACTGAAAAGAAATATAAACTAAATGTAGACACATGTACATACCAGATCACCGTTCTTCATTCTTATTTTCTAGGACTTGCACATATTTCAGTGTTGTGCTTTCTTTGTCCTCCTCATGCTTGCTGCTTGCTTTCACAAATTATGTCAGTGATTGCAGATGTTTCCTGCATACAAAAAAACATTCTGTCTGTTACTATCTGGTCAATCTTTTCTTGCCTCATTCCTTTCTGGTTTATAGAGCTGCCAAATGATGCGCTGAAGGAATGATGGGCTAGACAGACAGAACATCTGTCTATTGGACCTGCAGGTCATTGCTGGGTTTTAATTTGGTACCTGTACTATCTCCCGCTATAACCAGATACCTGCACTTGACGGTTTTGTATATGTTTTGAACTGTCCTGTTGATAATGTTTTCTGCAAGCTGGTCTTCTCCACATCACAGCATAGGTTCACTGAAAATAACTTAATTAAAACCAGTTTCTGAAACTTCCACTGATAATTTACTGCAACATATTTCAGTATTTTATATTGTGAAATATGCTTATTTATTTGTGTTTTTGGGGGTGGGAGGTGTATATGAAACTTTAATTTCACATGTAATATACTGGTACAATATTAATAAAATAATTTATTAAATGAGAAATTTTAAAAGTTTGTTTGTATGGGTGGTTTTTTTGTGGGGTATTTAAAATAGTTTATTGCCCCAGACATTGTGTTATAATAGTGTCATGGTGACATCTTACAAACTGGGCAGTTAAAATTACAGCGTTGCTAGGTTCATACCAATATTTCAACATAATCCTGGATTGATCTTGCTAACATATAATTTTGAAAGGAAAATGTATTTATATTTATATTAGGTCTCTAAGATAATAACTTTGCTATACAATCTGCAGAAGATATTTTGTTTTCTGTGTGTAAAAGTTTAATCATTATTACTCAAAACAGTGTTTTGTGCCTTTTTAATTTGAATTCTACATACTAAACTGTACTCATGACTTTTATAAGTCATGGTAAAGTTTTATATATGAAAATTGTTCAAGTATGCTTCCTATGAGTACAAATTCACTAGTAATTGCCTCAGGATTTTTTCAAAGGGTAAAATTCCATACCCTTAAATTTTCTGAGGGTCCGACTCTATACCCTCAAATTGTTTGGATAATTGGTTTTTAAAGGTAGGTGTTTCCATACTTGTGGTGGGAACACTACTAACATACTAATTTCCTTGCCTCTAAAATCAAAAAAATGTTATGGTGGAGTACCCCCAGACCTCTCTCCCCCACATTCTGCATACCCTCAAATTGTTTTCTGGCAGAAACCCTGATAGCTTTAGAGAAAAAAGCTTCTAATGGTTAATATGAGCAATTCAGTTTTGAAATCATTGGCCATAACTACATGTATATAACATAACAAAATATAAACCAGCTGTAATGAAATATGCAACTGCTTGTCCTAATTTATTGTAATTAGTCCATTATTATTATGATTATTATTATATATTTTTTTAAATTCTTTTTGCATCCAGATCATTTGACAGTGCCAAGGTTTAGTCCAATATTATTGTAGATATTGTCAAAAATCTTATTGGTAACTTAATCATATGTTTTTAGTGCTTATGGTTTTGGAGAAACTTGCCATATTCCTTCTGGGTCAAATACAATATCATTATTATTTTCAAATAAATTGGGTTCTTTGTTTATTTATTGTAACCATTGATACTAATTATACATCAGGTTTTTGTTATTTGTCTGAAGATTTGCTGAAATATTCATAATCTACAGCAGAATGTCATCTTAATTTCAGTGTATCTCTGGGGTGAGATAGGGTGATACAGATCTCTAAAGCAAGTTGAGTTATTTTGTTTCCTATTTTTCAAGTGAGCAACATTCAAATCAATACCTCTGAAAAAAATCTCTGTATTTTACTGGCTCTTATGGCACAGTGGTTAAGCTGTCATACTCATAGCTGGTAGATACTGGGATCAAATCTCAGTTGAGGAATGGGATTTTTAATCTCAATACCAGATTCAATCCAAAGTGACTGCTCTATGAAGTTAAATGGGTAAGTGTTCACCACTTGTGCTGATTAGTAGTCCACAACTTGTTTATCAAAAGACTTTAGTATGTGTAGTCCAATTTGTGGAAAGCACATATAAAAGATTCTTGCTGCTAATCAGAAATTTGTGGTGGTAACACGTTTCTTCTAATGTGCTAGGATGTTGACAAACAATCCTTTCCTTTCCTGTTAGAATTTTCTTACTACATATTGATAACTGCAATAGAAACCAGTATTTGTCTAAAGTTAGGCTTCTGAGAAATTTATTAGTATGTGTATAGACTAAATGTTTTTGTAAATTTCATTACTTTATCATAATTTATTTTTTGCCTCATCAACTTCAACTCAACATTGGTGGATATAAAGGTTCAATTAAGATTATTTAGTTTTATAGCTTTATATCAAACTTAATATGATAAAATTGTCCCTATTTTTCGATTGATTATGAAAGTTTTGTTTTAATTGAGTCCTTTTGATGTGAATATTGTTGGGCCTGATAATATGATCATACTATGTAAGATGAATATGTTCAGTTTGAATCGTCCTGTGATTACATTTTTGAAATTATTATTAAAATTTCATAATTGGATAAATAATTAATAAAGGGGTACATATAGTAGCATCTTAGGTTAGGTATTTGCAGGTTCATTAAATCTAATATGCCATTATGCCATACCTGTGGATGTAATTTGGCAGAATTTAAAGTCACCAACTTTTCAAACCTTTGGGACTGTATATAAATCTGTTAATCATGGTTCTAAGCCAATTTTTATAAACTGTTTATTATTATTTTTTTTACCATTTCTCATTGATGTCTTTGATTAATAACAGCTTTTCTACAGTGCTGCATTCATTTAGCTGTCCTGAGGCTCATCTGTGTGAGAGCAATGTGAAGTAAAGTGATTCTGATGGAGCCAGCTGATTGTTTTAAAGACCTGCTATTATCTCAAAGATAATGCTTTACTTGTCAGAACTGGGCATCAAGCAGAGCAGGAAGTCTTGTAGAAGTCTTTGTGAGAACACCAGTGCTGCTTTGTGAGAAAAGATATTAGTTATGATAGTAACCAAACAAGCTGCTGCTTCTTTATCTGTTAATGAGCTGGAAAATGGACCATCTTTAATGGAAACTGTAAACAATTAAGGTGTTATGGTATAATAATTCAAATAATTATTACCATATTATAGTCTGTCCATAACCATTGGCAAACTTCCTTATATAACATTTTTTTAAATAGCCTTACTGGGCAGTGGAGTAGGAAAGTGCCGAAACGTGGGTGTGTGGTGTTGGGGGGCAGGGGGGGAGGCACAAACAGACACATACCTATATTTACATTGGAAAATGAATAAATCTATACAAAATATCTAACAAGTGTGGGTGAGCACATGCCCCCCTTGGCTCCCCCCTCCCACTTCCTATGCCAGTGCTGGACTGTTTATAATTCCAAGCAGTGGTCCAAAGATAACAACACTGTCCTTTCTTGAAAGTTCCTACTTGCTTTTCTTTTTCTACTGATGAAGCATACACCTGTCTTAAATGGTCAACTCTTGATTACTCCCTGGGTTATCCACTGGATAATATGAGACAGAAATAACAAGTAATGCTCCTGATACAAGGAATTTCTGAAGAATGGTTGCCAGGAAATTGTGTTCTTGTCAATGGCTTTGGGAATGACTTCTTTAAAGATTTATATGTTATTTATGATAATGATCATTATATTGAGATGATCAATTTACTATTTAGTAATACAACTCATAGTTGTTTATTATTCATTTAATTAATTATTGTTTTTTTATTTTAACATCTGAAATGAGACCTAGATTAAAATATATAGCTTCAGTATTATATAAGACTGGAAAGCATTGTTAATCTTGTGATTATTGACTGATTCGTATATCACATGCCATCACTTATACTGTCCTGGCAACTCTGCTTTGTGCCCAGAACAGCATGTTTCAACCTTAACTGGATGCAAGCACAAAAATAAATTGAAACAATCCTGGCAGAAATGTTTTATGCAATGTTCAGTATTTTGTTTTTGTTTGCAATTATTGTCTAATATTTTTGGTCAAATGTAGAGTTCTTTCAAATTTAAAGATATTTTAATTGAAAATTTAAAATACAATTTGTATGTGACAAAAGATTTTCTGGTTTTGTTTACAGTCCACTATACATGTAAGGTACACAGCATACCAAGCTCTTTGTGAAATTTAATATTGAAACCAAGCACAGATGTCAATCTTGGTAGGATTTTGTTCAGCCCATTTTTTTCTAATTTCTTCAGCAGCTGTTAGATGTTCCTTTCATCACTAAGACTTCATGGGTTTCTTTAAAAACATTCAAACAAAATGTGTCATCTCAGCTGTGAGTGCAGAATCTATTACATCTATTTAATTAGTTCTTCTAGGATGTTACATCAGTCACAGAAATAATTGCTGCCAAACCTTATAAGGATTCAAACCATTAGATAGTAATTATTTCTTCTTAGAGTTGCAAATTAACTTCTAAGACATTAAGCTTATAGAATCCTGACATACAGTGTATAGACCAACATAAAAGATTAAAGTTTCTCTTAATTTAAAAGAATATTTAATGAAAATTAGTCTTGCCAATCTAAATGTGGTAGGAATCATTTTAAAAGTAGCTCAATAATTATTTCCATATATGACATAGTACAGATAATTTGTAAAATGGCTGCTGTATTTTTAAATTTTATATGTATGTGTGCCTTTTTAAAATTTGTTTTGTAAAATTATATATTTTTTTAATATTCTGCTTTAAATGCCTTGTTTGGGACTCTTTTGAGTTTTTGTTTTTTGTTTATCCTACACTGGCCAGTAGCCAGCTTGTCATATTAGTTGATAAAGTATTAAAAATATTTATATTACCTGTATATTATTGTTGATAAGGCCAGACTTTTTAATTATAACAATGTTGATAAAGAACATTTTGACCATTGCTCAAACTATTTTTTAAAAACTTTTTTTCCATTTTGCATTTAAATTGTTTCTTGTATTTGAAGTAAATTAGTCAAAAATCATACACCAAGCACTGTAAATCCATTTGTCCTTTTTAATTTATATTTCAGACACATTTTTCTGTGATCATTTTGATCTTTGCTTAATTTTATTGTATTTGTTTTATGCATATTAGCTTTTAGACCTGAACTATTTGTGAAATACTGTATTGTTTCCATAGAAACTGTAAGAGATTTTTCACACAAATCTAGTAATAATGGTGTGTCATCGGCAAACTGTTGTATTTTAAATTCATTGCTGTTTATCTTAATTCCATTTATATCTTTATTATTTCTTATCAAGAAACTAGGAATTTCAACATACAAAATAAAAATATAAGGAGATAACAGATCACCTTGTTTACAACCTATGCCAAGTTTGAAACATTCAGTAATATTACAATTTATAGATAAACACAATTAACAGTAACTGTAGAAAGTTGTTATGTATTTCTGTATTGAAGCACCAAATTTAAAATAAGATAAAACTTTTATTATAAAATTCCATGAAAGGGTGTCAAAAGTTGTTTATTGTAATACTCTATATATATTTTTTTATTTTTTTTGGTGGTTTTATTTTTTAATTTATTTTTAATTTAATTTTATTGGTGGTTTTATTATTTTTATTTTATTATTTTTTTTATTTAGTTTTTGAAATGCAGTACAAAATAAAAAAATATAATGTTAACTCAGAACCTTACATTGTCTATTTATACGCTGATATTGTGTTGGCAGATGTTGATCAACACAAGGACAATTCATACTGGCAGTGACAGTGTTAAATCAGAAACAGTTATTGATGACATTTCATCTCATTGTTCATGTGTGTTTGCTGTGCCCTTCAGTAGTCAATCATTCCTTGTTTTGTTAGTGGTTGGTCATTCAGTAGATGATCTTGCCAAAATATCAGCCATAATCTCACCCCTTGGAGCGATCTTAACTCTTCTACTCAATATTGATTTGTTGAAGTTTGGACAAGAAGATGTTGATTGGATTGTCCTTCATTGATGTGACCTTGAATGTGTTTGAATGTATTCACCAATTGTAGATCAGGGAAATGTAGTGTCTTTTCAACAGTTAAGTGATGATGATGTTATTACAACTTCCCTTCCAATAAATGAATTATTAAGAATAAAGTCCACATTTTCATGAATGTCTGTATTGCTAACGTACAATCCAACCTTTAAGTTAAGTCTAGAAGTGGGCCAGACACACATTATAAATCGTACTTTTGATAAAAAAAATCTTTATCCATCTGTTTACCAATATTTCAGTGTTTGTTCTTTAAGAATTTTTAATTCCCAGAGTTGACTATTAATTTGATAAAAGGAAACATTTTGTGACTATTTAAATACTGTTGTTTACTACTTTCACTTTGATAGCAGTTTCAAGGATATGTGTAGACTACATGTACGGTACTTACTAATTATTCTTAGTAAGGATGTTTCATTATGTAAGTTAATTATGAGATGACTGTGATACCAAGATAGGTGCACTCCAGTAAAGGCATGCTAATTAATAGTAGTATTTATTTTATATGTATTCAATAAACAATAATTAAATTTCTATTATAATCATTACAGTTTAAATAAGAGAAAATCCAGAATTATGATCATGGAAGAGTTTGTTTGTAATTAGATGTTACATGGTTAGAATATCAACTTTTGGCTTTGTACTTATAAAACTTTAGTTTGGATTTTAATATGTTTAATAAATAAAACAAACAAATGTATTTAATGGCATACCCACCACAATCTTTATCAGCTTATATTAGGTGCCAAACATAGTGACACACTATTTTTTACTCACTGTCTACTCACTACATGGCTACTCCTTCCAATTATCAGCAAGGGGTCTTTTATATTCAGTTTCCCAGGCAGGAAAGAACATGTAGCAGCCTTCAGTACAGCAGCTACTTAGAATGAGAAATAGCCCAATGATTAAATAAATGACTTTAAGTTCATACTTCTTTTAAGTTGCATTCAGTTATAAGTTTTATAAGTCGTATGACTGAAGTGGAGAAATTTAAAAAAAAAAAGTTAAGCGCAAGCCCTGATTTGTTGAGATTGTTTCTACCTTGGAATTTAGTAATGCTCTGATTGATTTTGTTTCCACTATAATGAACACATGCATTGATTTATAAATGTTTTCTTCTAATGCACCAGAAAGAACTGCCTCTTTTTCTTTTTTTTTAATAAGGAAGGTACAAATGCATATTGTGTTTGGAAAGAAATGGTTTTAGCAGAAAACAAACATTAGCTGTAGTTTTGTTGTACCATAAAATACCTATTTGTTGAGCAGATATATTGTACATGTTCTGTTGGAAGGAAGACATCAAGAATAGCTAGAGTATACAGCATTGATTGAAAGCCTTCAGTTAAACTGTGTTAAAAGCAGATGTGACTTTTCCACTATCAGATGGATTAATGTCATGGTTTTCTTGATATTATATTTTCATATAATCTTGTTTGGTTTTGCCATTGATCTTCTTTATTTATATGACATCTAAGACATATTGCTAAGCAACACCACAATACATAATCCTTTAATAACTTTTATGTACATTAACAAATTGTGATGATGTCTTCTTTAAACCACTGTTATATGAGCTCAGAATTGCACATTAAAACACCAGTGTTTGAAATAATAAATATCAATATTGCATTAGACTTCCTTTTGATGTGAATGAGATCAATTATTTTAAATTGTAACTTTTATATATTATATGGTTCTTTTATACATTAACTGAACCAAACTGAGCAAAAAATAATAATAAAATGATGCCAATTTTGACTGGAGTCTACCATTTTCAGTCCTTGACCTGATCAGATTCTAATGAAGAGTTGCAGATTTCTTTTGTTTTGTTTTACAGAAATGTTAATTAAAAGGTTTTTTTATTCTAGCTCTACTGGGTCATAGTAATGTAGAGGTTTTCCACAAAGTCAAATGTACCAGCTGCTTTTCTGTTACCATGACATAAAAACCACTAAAAAAGCAGAGTGGTATCACACAAGGAATTATATTTGTTATTTCCATTGTGAATCTCTGAAAGATATTCTTCAGTGTATAAATATTCATGTAAGTTAAGAAGTAAATATTCAAGGCAGTTCAGAAGTAAAGTTTAGATTTCATAGTAATGGGTTCCTTTCCCTTTTTTGGGGAGGGTTATTGGGGGTGGGGTGAATGATTAGGCATGCTATCAGGGATAAGTATACAACACTATTTGAGATATTAAATGGTGTATATTATTTATTATCTGGATAATTACATGTATGTAAATGTTGGTTCATTACAAAGGGTAAATTTTTATCTGTGTGGTCATCTTTTTATCTTTACTTACTTGACCAATTACAATATTGTTGCTGTATATTATTTAGTGTGAAATATCTAATAAAGTAATAAGTATTGTGTGCCAAATTGGTATTGTTTGGGTTCGGGTTCGATATTGCAATCAAATTATTGAGAATGCATTAAACATTGTGATAGTTGTACTGTAAATGTGGATACAATTTGCACATCATCATCATCTCCATCACCATCTATTAAATTATAGTTTGTGTAGCATTGTTGTGCAGGTTTACTGGGTCAAGAGTTCATGCTGTAATGAACAATAGAGTGCCCCAGTCCGACATATAGTGCACTAAGGCATGTTTGTTTAACTATTCACCTTTTCAGTAAATGCCAACTAGCTATCATAAAGATGTATGACACTCCTCCATACCACATTTCTGAGGATTGGGAAGAGAGGAGGCACCTTTTTTATTAAAAATTTAAAACTAATGAAGTTTGTAAGAAAATAGTTTGAGCTGCACTATCATATACTAAAAGTAGCATTGTGTTGATGTAAGAAATGTATACATAAGATGTCTGAAATATTCAAATAACATTCTGATTTTTTTGAAGGAAAAATGCTAACCTTTCTGTTATTGATGAATATATTATACCTGTAAATATGCATTTGCAATTTCCACATGTTATGGAGTCTGTATGATAAATACTAGTACATGACATGCCCAAGTACATGAAGTTTGAAATATTGTGATAACAGTATCAATAAATTGTTTGTTATAATAAGACTAGTTGGTTGTTTTTATGGGGTTTTTTTTTTTTTGGTTACATATCTGCCGATGAACATTTTGTTTGAAATGAAATAAAAATAAAATTCTTTCGTCCATTATTATTTATATTTTTCCACTGATCTTAGTAGAACCAATGATATTTGCAGGAGAGAATAAATAATGAAAAACCTCTCTTGAGATTGTTAAAGACAAAAAGGCCTGTTTAATTAAATGTCAGCTTTAAGCCAATGCAGCATGTTGCTTGCAGCTAATGACTAGAAATAAGATTTTCTGTAAGTCAAAACAATTCATAATAAATTTTATTGTCAGTTTGTCCCATGATTCTTTAAAATACTTTTGTGAAAAGGTAAAGTCGTTTTGATTGATGGAATAAACTTTAAATAAAGTTCTGTTTATGTTCTAGAATTTCATCACCTTTTAAAAAATTGTGTTCTATCTATAAAATTTTATGGTGTAAAATATGGAGATTTGCAAAGGTGTATATATTTCTTTTTTTGGTTTTATTGATGTTAAACCAGAAAGATGTTTATGTGTATTGTTTCAGACAACAGCTGTGTTAAATCCACTGAAGGTGACCGACTCTGACATCATGCAGGATACAGATCTCGCAGGGCCTTTGGTCTTCTGCTTGTCATTTGGGGTATCTCTTATGTTGGTAAGTAATCACAGCAAGCCATAGATAAAACACTGAACAACAACAATTATATTATATTTCAATAAGATAACTTATTTTAAAACTATTCTCTCTCAGGCTTTCTTTAAGAATATACAATACAACCTTGATGAAAAATATTTTCTTTGTGATTAAAAAATGTTTTAACAAAATTTCACTTTAAATTTATTGTTATTGTGAAATGAGATGAAGTGAATATTTTGTTCCAGTTATGTAAACCTGAAATACTAGTTACTATCTTAGTAGATTATAAATACATGTACCTTTTAAAAACATTTTTATTTTAGAACATCTATTTATTTTATTTAAATGTATAACTTGTTTTTAGTTTGAAAATCTGTGTCACTCACTGTGTCAACATGAATGTGAAGTGCCAGGTTTAAAAAAAAAGTTTTCTAACACCTGAGCTGGTGACACTTTTATGGAGAACTTGCTTTTATTGTTAATGCTAGCTTACTTTTTTCCAGTCCATAAACTTCAAATGAGTAATTTTTCCTGTTTATGTGCTTTCTGGAATTTTTTTTAATACAAAAAAAAACCCAGTGTTTTTGGTGAACTCCTGTGAGAGAGTAAACTGAATCATCTGATTTACCAGCAGCCCTGGGGTACATGACACATATATGTATTAGATTACTTTGAGTTAAACTATTCAGGTCACTATTAAAACGTAAACATAAGTCCAAAAGGCATGTGTGTTCACCTGGGCTGTTTGCTTAGGTATATATACATTGTATATATATACTTGTACTTACTTATTTACTACGTTCTATTATCAAGTATTTACTTTGAAGATAAAGTTGATAAAGAAATAATTTATTTTACTTAAGATAAAATTGTTACTTCTTTAGGGAATTTGTTTTTCTTTTTATTCATATATATGTATTAAATAAGTTGTACCATCCATCCATCCATCCATCCATCCATCCTTCCATCCATCCATCCATCCATCCATCCATCCATCCATCCATCCATCCATGCGTTTCTTATTTATACGATTTACTGGACCAATCACCGGTCCACCCGATACCTGCCCGTATATAATGTCTGTCCCTCCGTACCTGGTTTTTCTCCAATATAACCAAGACATCCTAAACTATAGATGTTCTGGAATATTTAATTTCGCTTTACTGGCATGGATATAAGCTATGCTGTAATCAAACAGACATTTACAGACACACCCACATATTCTCTCTTGATATATATAGTGAAATTTCTAAATTTATAGGTTTTACCTATTAACCCTTCAAATTCCAACACACGTGTTTGCCTGTGAAGCCACTAAATCTGACTTAGCTAATGGCGGGAGATCAAAGTGCAGAAGAAAATAACTATTCATTTCTTCGTTAAGTCAGTCTAGCGTATACTTATACTGCCAGAGAGCCAACACTTGAACAGCTGTATGTTTTGTGTGGAAAACGTTATAAAACTTTCAACCTGTTACCTTCTGGAATTCCATTAATTACAAACAAGACTTGTGTTGTAAATAGTGCACAAAGTGGCGGTCCTCATAACATATTTTGTTTTGTAATGTTTTGCATTTAAAGGAGCATAACCCCAGTTACATGCAGATGAAATTATCGTCTTGTAAAGCAAATTAATGGCTTTAAATAATAATGTAGAAAAAATAATAAAAGAGCGTCTTACAAGAATTTGTGGCAGTCTTCCTAATAAAAAAATAATAATTCCATAACTAAATAAAAGTGAGTCTGACAAGAATTTATGGCAGTCTTCCTCATAATAAAATAATAATTCCATAACTAAATAAAAGTGAGTCTGACAAGAATTTGTGGCATTCTTCCTAATAATAAAATAATAATTCCATAACTAAATAAAAGTGAGTGTGACAAGAATTTGTGGCATTCTTCCTAATAATAAAATGTTATAGAATATACCATCAATTAAATTGAAACTTCAAATTACTATCAATTAAAGCAGTCTGCTGGTACATGTATACTTAAAAATGACACCATATGAGGCCGTATTTATTTTGGGTACGAATCTTAATTATATGATAACACACCATTATAATTTAAGCGCAAAATATTATTATATTTACATTGTTGAGTTAATTAGATTATTATATTAGTGCAGGGCCGGCGCAGCTGCGCGTGGTCAAGGGGCAATAGCTCCCTCCCCAATAATCTGCGGCGCTCTTTTTTGTGACAATATTTACATTTTTTCGTTGTAGGTGCCCTTCAAATGACGTCCCTTTTCAGTCTTGCCACCCCCCACCCCCAATATTTAAACGGCTGCGTTGGTGCTGTAGTGAGCATCAATGGTCCAGCGGTAGAACGTCCGACTCTAACGCTGATGACAGTGGTTCAAAACCCATTGGAGGCTGGCTCACACTTGACTAATGTCAAAATAACCAAATGTTTGACATCCAATAGCCAATGATTATTAAATCAAAGTGCTCTAGTGGTGTCATTAAACAACAACAACAAAAATAAATAATGAAAGATAGATCATTATGTTTGTAGAGATACATTAAATGTGTCACTTATATATTGTGTAAAAATAGCAAAATATAACATTTGTAAAAAAAAAAAAGGCAAAAAAAAGAAGAACATTAACAACAAAATATATCTGAATGACGAACATTTTATTAATTTTATTCAGATACAGTAAACTACGACATGCACATTCTAATTTGCCAACAGGTGACAAGCGCATGCATTGCGCGCGCCGCTAACCACGAGCGCCATCTGTCGTCATTCAGAGGACTCCATCGCTATTCGCCTTTCATGCGATTGTTCATGGGGAACGATACACTTCAAGAATAAATGTGAATTAAAGCTCGTGTTCGTGATTAGGTAACAGTTGATCCGTGCCAATACACGACAGGGGGAGGAGGGTGGGGGAGTCTCCAGTGCAGATGAAACAAACCCTTTAATAGACGTTAACCCAACAATAACTTGTAGAGAGCGTCTCGCAGATCGGGTTTCAGTCCACCGGAACTTGTGTGTCAATTGTAATAGTTTCCCGACAACCGATCTCAAACAATGGAAGACGGCCCTAACTGGTTCTTTGTGCGCCAGACGATTGTGATCAAACAAGGTTATTTGTGGCCACTTTTGAAGATGATTTAACGGTACTGAAAGAAGAATCCCTGTAGGGTTGTAGCTTTTATTCGCCAGGCGTCGCGTCTTCCACCTGGATACAATTCAACGGTTACCTTGGTTTGTTCATTATTAATTGACGAGATTTTGCACTGTGGTTATTTTGATTGTAGACGGATAATGCAGATAGCTGCTGTTACAAAAAGAAGCAAATCTTTTTGTAAAGTTAAGAGCTATTAAAAAAAAAATCATTAATAAAATTAAAAGGATGCAGAATACCTTGTTTGCAGAGCAAACTGATGGTATTTGCGCACGTTTCTGCTCTTAGATTGACAGTCCAATATATTATTTTACCGGAAAACTGTTTATTTAAATATCGAAAATAATTTCAAATTCTGTACGATATACATGTAATTTCAACCCCTGCAATCAAGAAAATCTCCACGGTAAAATAAATGCTGTGGAGAAATAGTATCCACGGCATTTTCCACGGCAATTTTATACTTTAATTTTAATAATAGGAAAAAAATACATCTTGGTAAAAATTTAGACCGCAGCAACAAAAGTGCTTAAAAACGCCATGGCAATTACCACGGCATTGCCGATAGCCGCTGTCAATTTCATTGTGGCAGGCATAGGCATATCTATGACATATCTAAGTTTGAAAAGATTGAAAATATAAAAATAATAAAAAATATATATAATAAATAAAAAATACCAAACATAACACTGATTTAAATGTGGAATTCATCATAAAAAGAGGGTCATAGCCTTTCGTTGTTAACCTAAAAGTGAACCGTGTTAACACATCACGTATTAATTTGCTTGGTTCGTACGAGACGTGACGAGCGTCAGGAATGTGGAGATTCTCTGGAATGACCTGGAATTCCACAGTTTTGTCATATGCGTTTGCCTGAATGTCTTCCCCCATTGATACGATTTGCGGGAGTGAATGGTCGTTACGTGGACAGATGTAGCCAATTATCCAGGTCTTCTTCTTTCATAATACCCCTCTTTGAAGCACGCAACACCATCCCATATCACTTGTACAGCAAAGGTACGAACATGTTCAACGTAAAAGAGAATCGTTTGTTCCATGCTGTTGCCAAATTCGTGATTATGACATTGCATTTAGACCTGGCATAGATAGTTAAACCAATCCTGAACATAATTTAATACATATTATGTCGTCATAATGTCAAGTTGCATTTAGACCTGGCATAGATAGTTAAACCAATCCTGAACATGATTTAATACATATTATGTCGTCATAATGTCAAGTTGCATTTAGACCTGGTATAGATAGTTAAACCAATCCTGAACATAATTTAATACATATTATGTCGTCATAATGTTAAGTTGCATTTAGACCTGGTATAGATAGTTAAACCAATCCTGAACATAATTTAATACATATTATGTCGTCATAATGT
>JAULBS010113814.1:0-14814 GCA_032355785.1 Symmetromphalus regularis | reverse complement strand
GTGTGTGTGTGTGTGTGTGTGTGTGTGTGTGTGTGTGTGTGTGTGTGTGTGTGTGTGTGTGTATTATTTACAATAAATAAACAAACAAAAGAAAAACAACTAAAATAATAAGATTGAGGAAAGAAAGACATCATAAATATACAAAACAAATGTAAAAAAGAATAGTGATACATGTAAGTCAAGTGTAGACCGACAACTCATCATCACACTCAAAGACAATAAAATTAATATAAACATTTAAATTTGTTTTATTCTAATCAAAACGATGGGTTTGTTTTATAAATGTTTGGACACTTTTGAATAGAAGTTTGTTACTTAAGTCAGTTAAAGTACTTTTGCCATATAATAATAATTGTAGGTTTATTGGTTGAAAAAGTTGTAATGAATTACGTAGAAACTGTCTCTGTTGTTCAGAATTATTACATTCTAATAGAAAATGTAAAGTGTTTTCTAAATAGTGTCCACAATTACTTGATGGGTCTGTAGTAAGTCCACATTTGTTAAGATCTGCAATTAAGATGCTGCATCCATGTCTTAGTTTTGTATGCTACATATTTATTGGTCATTTGCCATAAGAAAAATAAGATGGAATTTTAATTGCTGTTGGAGTTATTGCTTTTTTTTGAAAGATGATATAGTTTCACATTTTCTTATTAATGGATTTAAATTATTCCAAAGATCAATTAATGAATACATAAATGACATTTTAAATATATTAGTTCTAGCGAAAGGTGTCGAGATGTTCTCCCAATTTCTTAGTCTGTAAGGAACTCTTTTTTTTTCTTCTAATCTTTCTGGAATACAATCAATTAAGAAATCAGGAGTCATTTTAAAAATTATTTTAAACATTGTAGACAGTTTTATAGCTTTTCGTCTTGCAGCAAGTGTTGTTAAACCTGTTTCAGCATATAATGAATATCTAGAGGCAAATTTGGGCATCCACATAATTATACCATAGCCATTGATAAAATTATACCAGTTCTAGACCACTGTTCGGAACGAGAAACATTATTATGACAACGAGACTGAAACATCTTGGCTGTAAGCATGGGCGTAAATCCCGGGAGGAGACACGTCCCCCCACTTTATGGACAGGGGGACGCCTGTATAATTATCTCCCCCCACTTTTTGCTTAGAAAATCTGAAAATTTCAGTCAAATTAAAATACCTAAATAATAATCTTTACCAGTATTTCTCTTTATTGTATCAATGTAACACTTAATCATATCGCCTTAGCGCAAATATACCGAAGTTCACAAGTGGTCTATAATGGAGGGGGAAGGGGGGGCTGCGGGATGGTCTTTCCCCCCACTTTTTGGACAAGGGTGTGTTCCGTCTCTACTCCTTCAAGTACGGATTTTCGCCCTTGGCTTTAATAGTTTGTAATTCTGCCACCTTTTTCCCCCCATTTCATTATTAAAACCTACCCTCGCAATTTCCCTCAACACTAAAGCCATTCCGATCGATCTTTGAATTCCCTTTCATTTCGTTAGCGCCTACGTACAGTTTGACCGGAAAGTTCAGAATTACTATTCCAAGGATGAGAAACGAGTCCCCTAAGTAACATTTGAATAGCGCCATCAAGAATTGGACTGTACAATTTCCGATCAATGAGAAAAATCTTTGAGACAAGACAGATGGAAGCTTCAGCTTGCAGACGATCAATATGAATATCTAAGTGTGTATACAGCGGAGAGAAGTATCCTGGGGTTTATCTACACGCACGTCACTTAAAACCGTTTCATACATAATTGCTTTATACATCAGATGGGAGTGTTGAAATTGCCGTCTTGAGGCCGGCTTTTGAAACGAGAATTCGATTTGGAAAGTAGCATCAGAAACGTATTAAATGAACGAATTAATTAAGGTCGTGTTTGAATTTTCGATATATGCTGTATCCACATCATGGTGTGTAATCTGCAACGCCGTTATCTAGCAATTATTACGCTGTGATGTGGGTTTTTACACGAATAATAATATTTAAAAGATGTATACTGTAATTGCAGACTCTATTTCAGATGCTTGATTTGTGTGTGTGTTTGTGTGTCTCTGTGTGTATATATGTTTGTATATGGGCGCGTGTGTGTGTGTATATATATATATGTGTGTGTATGTGTGTGTGTTGTGTGTTGGGGCTGTGAACTTAAGGGACTTGAACTCCACTTTCGCCACCAGTATGTTTTCCCCACTATAATGTTGTCGTTTGTAACGTTGAACCCTCTCCAGTATTAAAACTATTTTAAATATTGTTTAACCCCCTTTAAGCTCCGTCAGAAGAAAGTTCGAACAACGTGCTTCTCCCTCTCTCTCTGGTCTCTCTCTCTATCTCGCTCCCCCTCCCTCTCTCTATCTCTCCCGTCTCTCTCTATCTCTCTCCCCCTCTCTCTCTTTCTCTCTCTCTCTCCTCTCCCTTTCTCTCTCTCCCCTCTCTCTATCTCTCTCTCCCTATATCTCACTCTCTCTGTCTCTCTCTTTCTCTCTGTCTCTCTCCTCTCCCTTTCTCTCTCTCCCCTCTCTCTCCCCTCTCTCTGTCTCTCTCTCCCTATATCTCACTCTCTCTTTCTCACTCTCTCTCTTTCTCTCTGTCTCTGTAGTCTCGTTCTCTGTTATTTCACCGTCCTAACCAGTACCTTACGACCGGTATATCAATCCAAATCCAAGTTATATGCTGTCATGTCTCTCGGAAAATGCATATAAAGGATATCTTGCTATGAAAGGAAAAATGTGTATAAATTACAAATGTTCACATCCAATAGCTGATGATTAACAAATGAATGTGCTTTAGTGGTGTCGTTAAATAATAATGCAAAATTAAAATAAATAAAAACCTTGTAAAAACACTTCTGGTTTTGTAAGAATGTATTATCATCACAGCCGTATAACGAATGTGATTTGATCGATTTTAGAAATCACCGCACACCACATGCCGCAAGGCTGATTCTATCACATGCATCCGGTTTAGAGCGTACTCCATGCGGTGTACGTTATTTCTTGAAATCGCTCAAATTAACATTCACTACAGGTATTCACATCAATCTGGTTCGCTGCAGTACAAATTACGTTATAAATTCGCTGCTTCCGCACACAGTTCCCTACATATCAGACATATGAAAGTACCGTAAATACTATAATTATATTATAATGTTAACCATAATTATAATAGTGTGGGTTTTCCTGTAATGATTTTCTTTTACGTGCAAAATTTAATTATAAAACGTATACAAGATTTTTTTTTTCATAGTTGACCTCAAATGTTGTAGTTGTACAAACAAACAAACAATAATAATAATAATAATAGTTATAATAATAATAATAGTTATAATAATAATAGTTATAATAATAATAGTTATAATAATAATAATAGTTATAATAATAATAATAAAATATGAATGAATGAATGGTTAAATGAATGATTGAATGAATGATGTATAAATGAATGAATGATTGATTGAATGATCGTTTGTTTGTTTGAATGATTGTTTGAATGAATGAATAATTAATAGTTTACCTGATTTATGAGAGAAAAAATTACGAAAATAATAATAATAATAGTTATAATAATAATAATAATAAAATATGAATGAATGGTTAAATGAATGATTGAATGAATGAATGATGTATAAATGAATGATTGATTGAATGATTGAATGAAAGATTGTTTGAATGATTGTTTGAATGAATGAATGATAATTGATAGTTGACCTGAATTATGAGGGAAAAATACGAAAATATCAATTATAGTTATAATAATAATAATAAAATATGAATGAATAGTTAAATGAATGATTGAATGAATGAATGATGTATACATGAATGAATGATTGAATGAATTATTGTTTGAATTATTGTTTGAATGAATGAATAATTGATAGTTGACCTGATTCATGAGAAAACATTTCCGAAAATAATAATAATAATAGTTCTAATAATAATAATAATAAATATGAATGAATGAATGGTTAAATGAACGATTGAATGAATGAATGATGTATAAATGAATGAATGATTGATTGATAGAATGAATGATTGAATGAATTATTGTTTGTTTGAATGATTGTTTGAATGAATGAACAATTGATAGTTGACCTGATTTATGAGAAAGAATTACGAAAGGTTCTAGTTGTACTTACAAAAACAAAAAGAAAGGATTTGTTTGTTTAACAACACCCCAGAACATTGTCTCTTCAGCAACTGTTTGGTGTCGCACATATGCTGTTTAGCGACTCTTGTTTTAGAGGAAATCCGCTACCGCTACTCTTTCCGATTACCATCAAGGGGTATTTTCCCACAGACAGGACAGCACATGCCATTGTCTTTGATAAACCAGGACACTAGTCGGTATAATGGCGTATACATTTCCATTGAGCCTTGCGGGGCAGACACTCTGGGTTGAAGCTGATATCGATATTAAAATTCCCATACCTCTACTGAGATTTTATCCCAGTACCTAACAGACGTGTGTCCGAAATCTTATCCACTCCGCTACCAGTGCCGGTACAAAAACAAACAAACAACAACAGCAAAATTAATAAATACAGTACAATGCAATACAATACAACCCAACCCAATACAATACAATACAATGGAATACAATGCAATAAAATACAATCCAGTGCAATGCATTACAACCAATACAATCCAATGCAATGCAATACAATACAATCCAATATAATCTGATGCAATACAATAAATACAATGTATTACAATACAATACAATAATACAATACAATAATATAATGCAATGCAATACAATACAATGCAATACAATACAATGCAATGCAATACAATATAATAATACAATCCAATACAATACAATGCAATACAATACAATACAATGCAATACAATACAATGCAATGCAATACAATACAATAATACAATACAATTCAATCCAATCCGATGCAATGCAATGCAATACAATGCAATACAATACAATACAATACAATACAAATACAATACAATAATACAATACAATACAATACAATGCAATACAATATTACTATGGTAACACGTTAGGGGTCATCCAATTTTTTCATAAAATAGCGTACAAAACCCACCCCACCCAAAAAGCGTACAAACTGAAAAGGAAAAAAATTGTAATTCTAAAGAGCAATATCGTCATTTTTTTTGTTTCAAGCGTACAATACAACCCTCTCACCCCTCCCAAAGTACGTTTTATACGCTCGTGAAAATTATCAAAAAAATAGATGATGCCTTAAGATAGAATCTGGGTTTTTTTTTTTGGTTTTTTTTTGTTTACCACTTCTTTTCCTCCTGATTTAAAACTCACTTTGGATTACACCATCAACCTAAAATTAGTTTGATGGCGAATCACCTGCTTCTGCTAACTGCGGATAAAAATCACTTTAACGAGCGGCTGTAGATGTACTTTTAGAAATAAAATCAATACGTGAGCAAATTGCATGTTGAATGCCATGCAACTTGATCACGTTTCTTTACAATTTGTAGTCTACTTTCAGATTTGGTAAAGAGAGAGAGAGAGAGTAGGAGGGAGGGAGAGAAGGGGATAGGGAAGGAGAGAGAGGTAGGGAGGCAGGGAAAGAGAGGGGTGAGGGAGAGAGACCAAAACAAAACCGATGTAAGATGAACGTTATCAACAAGGGCGAAAATCGCTTCCTGTAAGTGGGGAGAGGGTGGGGTGGGGGAGAACGGAGTATTACGCATTCCAAAAAGTGGGAGGATTGATGCCTTTATAGACCCCATATGTACTTCGGTATATTTGTGTTAAGACCACATGGCTAAATATTACATTGATATCATAAAAAGAAAATACTGGACAAGATTATTATTTAGGCACTTTAATTTCAATGTTTGGTGCAACAAGTGGTGATGGGGAGGGATATTTATATAGGCACCCCCCCCACCCCGATCTGCCGTAATTTTTTCTTTCAAGAGGTCTCACAGCGTTTTTTTACATGAGAACTGCCACTTTACCATTTTGAATTTCAAAAGATAAAATACCAGCGCCCGGCAAAACGCCAGGGGATAGTTATATAGACACCCCCCTGTCCAAAACGTGTGGCGGCAGGGGGTGGGTCTGTCCCCCGCACCCAGGATTTACGGCCCTATTTAGATATCTTTGCCATCTTAGAAATGTGAAGAAAGAAACCGACGTAAGATAATCGTGATAAATACTGACGCGGGAGAAACGAAGGCTGTTAGTAATTCCTGGATATTTTCCAAATAGAATCTCTTGCAAAGCAAATACTTGCAGTTCTTGGAGATTTTTTTTTCAAGTGATTACGCTGGAATGGGAATATTGATTATTTTCTGAAGATAATGACTGCCAAAGGAAAGAAAATTAGCTTTTATGTATATATAATATACTGAGTTTCTCAACGTTATGAGAATAACGTTAATGTTTGTGAGTAGTATACTGTATGGTAAAAGAAATACACCCCAAGGTCAAGTTTAAGTGAATGTACAGTTATAAAACCAAACAATCAAATATAATCTTGCGGAAGTTAATTCGTTCGGTATTTTTAGTGGTTGGTGGTTTTTCAGTTGTTTGTTTTAATTATTTATTCGAATGTTTTTTTTTTTATTAGACATTATCATGTATGTAAAAGTCATAGCACCAAACCCAGAACTCTTCGGTTAATTTCGATTTTGTTTGTCATCGTTCGGTAAACTTCGTAATGAAGCCAATGCATTCCTAATGTTTTGGTATATTAGCATAATTTTGATACCCCTGCTCTGATAGGACAAAACTTAGGTCACCTGGACATATCCCAAGAACGGTGTCTCACATCCAAGCGGAACAGATATTATTGAGATAATATTTAAAATATTTTTATATATTTCAGGTCATCCATTGGACGCTGTGGGCATCTAGATTCTAAAAGAAACAGGATAACTACAAGAAGATGAACTGAAGAGCTTCAATATGTGAGCGACAACAAGCATTTGCTTCAATTATACAGAACAGCTTAATAACGGAACAAAATCTATTACACACCAAATGAACAAGCAGAAACAGAAATCTAATTTTAGAAATAATAACAGATAATGAACTACAATCAAATAATAAGTTCTTCTTCTTCTTTTTCGGCGTTAACTGAAGATGCATTGCGATATTGCTTCAAATTTTATTTTGAGAATGATAATATAAATAACAGTAAAGCTTTTTCTACAAAAGATGATTTAAGAAATTGCAGACTAACTATAACTGAACAATATTTTGAGATTTCGGTGAACAATGTCCACTAAAATTATTTAGATCACCTTCGTTTTGAAAATTAAATATATAAAGACTATAAAAATAAGGGAGGCAACTGGAAAAATAATAAGATTCGGCACAAATCGTGAAAACCTGCCCATGAAATTTATAATGTCTTGTTTATGTTGTAAGCGCCCTTCTGAACCTACTCCCATAATTGACGTAGAAAAGGTAATACAGGATCACGTGTGGAAAAAGGTCAAAGGTGACAGGTATGCTCTGTCGAGAATATTCATGCGCAGATGCGACTTTGACATCGAAGTTCCTCAAAATTATTTTCATTTTGAAGACATTGAAGAAGAAATCACAGAAGACAAAAAACCGTGTTCCAAGAAGTATACGAAATCTAAAAATGAAGATGGGAAGACAATTCCTGAATTTTCTGTTCTTTGCACAGAGTTCCGAAATAACACCAAATCAGAACAGACATTCCAGTTCCGGTTTCAGAAAACTCGCACAGCATCTGTGAAAGTTACGTTTCAGAAAGGTTTCACCATTGGAGGAAAAGCTCACTTCAAACTAGGACTGCCAAAACAGCTTACGGAAGCTACCACTGGCTCTGAGGTCAACCTTAAATACGAGGTAACAAAAACCAGTGGAGAAACCTTCGACGAAAGCGTAACAATCGAGACAAACAGTGAAATCCGGGTCTTCGAGCAACAGAAGTGCACAGCAAAAGTTGCATTAGGGGAGCGCCAATTTTCTGGGAAATTTCGAGTCGAGACTTTAATGGCGATGCCTTCCGGTTCGGCTCCAATTTTTGTTAGGAGAAAACGGAACCGAGAACTATTTTGCATCGAGTCCATCAGTAATTTGAAAACTGTTTTTGAAAATCATCCGGTTGAAGTTGTGGACGTGTCTAAACCAAGTCAAAGTGTGTCGAGTTACGCTGTAAAGTTTGTAACCACTGGTATCATTGAGGGCATCAGGTTACTTGGACAGAAGATATATCTGGACTCGGAGAGGATTGACGAGTCTGACAGGTTCTCTGTTAGAATGCCCACGTGTCTAGAGAACTTCGTGAATGCTCCTGAGAAGGACAAGATATCTGAGGCGACGGAGAGCAGCGCTGATTCAGCTTCAGAGGAATCAGGGCAGGTATTTATGTAATATACTCTATTATACTCAACCAAAAAAGAAGGTGTGCGCAGGGCCGGATTTAGTCACTGGGGGCACCGGGCACTCCAGTTCCGGGGGCCTCTCAATATAAAAATTAAATTACATGACACATTTTTAAAAAAGGAAATAAAATGAATAGAACTAATTTTAAAATTATTACATTCTTTTTATAAAGGAAGTCCTTGGCCGGGGAACCCTCTGGAAATTGCCCCCTTATAAATCCGTCTCTCTCTCTCTCTCTCTCTCTCTCTCTCTCTTTCTCTTTCTTTCTGTCTCTCTCTCTCTCTCTCTCTCTCTCTCTCTCTCTCTCTCTCTGTGTGCGTGTATATGTGTGTGTTGTGTGTATCACTACCCCATGTCAACATGCATACTTTCTTTCTTGGTTGGTTATATATTAATATTTTTAGAAAAGGTGTAGGGATCTAGTTTAGCCTGTAAAGGGTTCTCTTGAGGTGCTTTGGTCGCAGGATCGAATCCCCTCGGTGGACTAAATCTCAGACTGGGATTATTTCTGTCCCAACCAGATATATCTGGTATATCAAATGTCGTGGTATGAGCTGTCCTGTTTGTGGGAAAGTGCGTTTAAAGGATTAATAAAAGTAGGTTTTCTCAAAAGACTACGTGTTCTCGTTGTCAAAGGTTTGACATTTAGTGGCTTATGTTAATTATATCAACTGCTCTAGTGGTGTCCTTAACAAAAGAGAAAAAAAAAACATTAAAAAATGTATTGAGACAACGGACCGTAACGCATTTAGAGGAATATTAAAAATAATTTTAGAAATCAGTATTTATCTTTGATGAACTGTTTAAATTGTGTCACAATCTCCAACGATGCTATTTAGAAATTTGGAAAAAATTGATTTTCCCAAATGTACCATCATCTTTCATTTTCTTTCTTGTTTCTGACCCTCCACCCGACAGAATCAGTAAAATAAAGAACTGTGAAACAGATTTGTATGTCTTGTTATTAAGTATGGATAATGCTAGTAAACTGCATTCTTCTAGATTGTTTCCTACAAAATATGTCAATTACACTACTGGTTGGAATTTCTGAGTCATAATGTATGTGCATCATTGCAAGGGAGATTAGCCGATCCTGACCCATGCTGCACCGCGTGTAGTTACTGAGCCTTCTCATGGCACCGAAGCTACGTTCACAAATACAGGATGTCACAGGAATGACACAGGCGATTTTGAGAAGAATAAAAATATTGGGAAATTGCACTTCATTACACTGCTGGGAGAGGGGGGCTCTAGCCTAGTTTGAAAGGGCACTTCAGAAAAAGGGGGTTTCATTCGAACCCTACGAACCCTCCTGGTTACGGACTTGAATGCTTGTATGAGTGTATATTTATTACCAGATTTGTACATACCGTATTTATAGGTTATTAAACGAGTTTCCATTTCGTATCATCTTTAGGTCCCGAGTGAAATAATTTTCAGTTGTCACGAGTGACATTGAAAATTATTTCACGATGGACATAAACATGATACGAAATGGAAGCGAGTTTAATATCCTATTTATTACCCATTATCAATTTAAAGTTAAATTTGAAAAAGAACAAAAAATAAAACAACAACAAAAATAAAACCAATCGTTTTCTTTTTTTGGAAACAAACTATACTAAATAATATGACATAGTATGACGTTAATAGTGTTACGTACCAGTATGACGTAGTACTAGGACGTAACTCTTTGTTATGTACCAGGATATGTTGAGCCATATGGGTAATAATTATTATTTTGTTGTATTTTAAAAGGTGAGACGCTAATAAAAAAGCACGTCGTATGGGAACCTACCAAAGGTGCGGTTACCAAACTTGTTTTACTCACTGATGGGTAGCTAGCGTGGGTGGTGGTGTAGCTGGAGTTATTGTAGGAGGGTGTGTGGCTAGCGTGGGCGAAGTGAGTGGCAGGTGATCTCTTAACTAAAACACGTTGAGAGAACTCTAGCAGAAAAATCGCATTTTTACTGTGTTTGTATTTTTGTGTTTTATACTAAAACATGTTATATTATTAAACACCCTGCAATATATGTTTAAACATACAGCAGATTTCAAGTTAAGATTTATCGGAAATGTTGTAATAATTATTGTATTAATTATTTACACAGTAATAAGCACTCCCTGTGCGTATGAATACTATATACATCTGCAGACTACTCTGCTAGCTCCTTCACTGTTTAAGTGTCGTCTGCTCATTGTTCTCATTGCAGAGCGTTCACGTCAACTACGACGTCACATAATTGATTCTCACATTTTGGAACACCAGGACAACGTCATACAAATAACGTATTATGATGTTAAGAGTCCTTGGACAGTATGAGGGGGTATAAACAGTTTTGAGCCTGTTCCAGTTCTCGAAAGGATAGATCATTATTTGTGCTTGGTAATGTCATTCAGATTTTAAAAATATAATTTGCTTATTTTGTTCATGGATTTTATCTGGTTTCTCGCCCTCAAGAAATTTGATCATAGCTCTTTACTCAGTTTTGTCTATTTTGATGAGTGGTAGGGGGTACCTAATGGTAGAATTCAACAGCAACACACCTGAAAGCACAATATGAACAAAAAGAACATTATTTTAAAACATTGAAGAACATTACCAAGCACAAATGAATGAACTATCCTTTCGGGAACTGGGGTAGGCTCAAAACATTTTGACACCACCTCGTATTTATCAAGGGACTTAAGTCAGAAATTTGGCTTAAATCACCTTAAAAATAATTTTCTATCATTGTGACTTAAATACCATTAAAAATTTAAACCATAATTATTAAATTTTATCAACGGTCTAAGATTTACGTTTTGTCTTTTTTTCCTTCTCGTTTAAGTCACTTCTCCATCTGTTTCCTATAACAGATTTGTCAGAAAATCAAAGAGACTATGTCTGCTAGATATCGGCTATGGAGCATATATTTCAGGAAAAGGTTTTATGTCATACACTGAACACCATGCTGACCAAACAAATTATTTTTAAAATTTATTTTTTGAGGATATACAGTGTGTCTATAAAGTCTCTTTACAATATAAAAAAATTATTTCTAAAATTCAGTTTACAGGAATATCTAGTGGTGTGGTTAAACATCAAGTGATAATGGAAATATTGTGTTAGATGACAGATTTCTAAAATTCAGTTTACAGGAATATCTAGTGGTGTGGTTAAACATCAAGTGATAATGGAAATATTTTGTTAGATGACAGATTTCTAAAATTCAGTTTACAGGAATATCTAGTGGTGTGGTTAAACATCAAGTGATAATGGAGATATTTTGTTAGATCACAGATTTCTACAATTCACTTTACAGGAATATCTAAAAGTGAAAACTAAGTGCACATAACTGTTTGGTTAGTTGTACTTATTTTCGTGCTTATATTCAATTAATGTTAAAGCACGCTGTCCTGGGCACACAAACTGGCTTCCTGTGCTATCTGTCCAGGACAGAGGTTAGAGTTACTAGGAGAGACGGAAGCCGCTTCGACACACTAATGCAGCTACTCTTATCAGTAAGTTGCACGGGATATTTTATATACACTATCCCACAGACAGGATAGCACATGACATAGCCTGCTAAACCAGTTGTGGATCACTGGTCGGTGTAAGTAAAATATACCTACCCACTGAATCTTGTGGAGCACTCACTCTGGTTTGGAGCCGATACAGAGATTAAAAATTCCATGCCTCGACTGAGACTTGACCCCAATACCTACCACCCTTGAGTCCAATAGCTTAACTGTCGTTATAGTGTTTACTATAGCACACCAACCCACGCTAGTAGATTACATTATGCACGACACCATTAGTCAGCATAATGCAAGTTTGTAAACTGATATGACCAGCGTCAGTATTCTACGTTTTGTAAATATATATGTGAACGTAAACAATAAAAACCTTTACACGTTTATTTTAAACATAAAATACCATTTTGTTCACGATAAAAATGTTGAAAGACATGCATTCACGCTCACAAGATATATATACAGTGGAAACCCATCTAACGACCACCCGGTTTTAAGACCACTCCGCTTTAAATACCTCTTTTTATAGTCCGAAATATTTTATTACTTTATAGGTGAAACTACCTCCACAATAAGACCACTCCGCTATTGTGGATTACGACCAGTAAAGACAGTTTTCATTGCATTTAGACCCAGTCAAAGCGGCCGTATTACGATAGCAAATATATTGCATTTTCCGGTTACACGTGTTAAAAAGTAAAGCACTGAATTGTTACTTTTTGTTTGTTAACAAATGTTAGCTAGTACAGTGATACAGTTATCGTGTTAATTTAATCTGAAGATATGTACCGTAATGTATATATAACAAATAACATACCGGTACTTTCTGTTTCCGGGAAAACATGTCAGCTGCTTAATATTAATGAAGTGAAATATATGCCCGTATTACACGTCACAGCCACTTATTAAACTGTATTGCGGTGATTTTTTATTATCGTTATTTTTATTTTATTTCATAATTACTTACTTTTTCTCATGCTTGATTGCACGTTTATTCAACCGATTTTTTTAATATAATAGTGTTGAAATGCTGTCAACAATATACAATTACTTTGGGCGTGGACTTCCCTAGTGACTACTTTATAGTCTCGATCAACGGAGATTGGATTCCAATCTGACGATCATTCTCTCACGGGGATAGACTGACGCAGAAATTAAGTCATTAAGCGATCGTTAAAAAAATTACGATTGTCTTCATTTCCCAGTTGTTTTGACACTCCTAACACCAAGTCACTCCAGAAACGTTGGCGTATAGATTGTAATAATGTATGATTCACAGAGAAGAAAAGTCATTGTAACGGTAAAAAAAAAAATATATTAAGGTTGCGCACTACCATAGATTTTTGTAACGATTTCAGTGGTATTTCTGTGTCATAACACGTCATACAATTTCTCATAATATTAGAAGAGTTGGGTATAGGCATAGCATTTTTTTAAAGTTTAATTAGTTGGTAATCATTCAACTTCAAAATATTTACATGTTGATCACTAATACTTTTAGCTATGCAACCTTAAACCATACCCCCGTGTGACGTCACTTTTTTGTTCACACTCACAAATCATAACATGTTCATGTACAATGGTTCCAGTTTTTACACTAATTATAGCAATAATTATACATAGACTGGATCAATAGATCAGCATACAGCCAATTTGCATATTTCACTTGTAAATAAAATGTTCTCCTGTATTACTGTGGTTTATATTAATTACTGAAACAGATCTCTTTCATAACGGACTGTTATTGCTACACTTGGGAGGAGGTCAAAGTCGTTAGTGACGTCATATCGTAAGGTCAGTAGACACACATACTGAGTGAAGTCGCCGATTTTGTCAACAATATTTCAGCAGAATTTGAGAGGTCTGCTTATTTTAATTCATATATGGCTATTGAGCACACCGACAATGAACGTATTTTTTGTTGTTGATTTGAATATCAATAGCTAAAACAGCAAAACTGTATCGACTTAAATACATGTAGTGACATACCTGCGTTGTATTTTGTAGCCCAGAAAGTTTTGTTTATAAATGGTTTATAAATACCTTTCCAGGGAGTCGTTCCAGGGGTCTAATTATTAGTATTACCTCATGGTCTTGCAAACTGGTTTAATTTGGTTAAAATTAGGGAACGGTCTTTAACGCATGTGTGATAAACTGTATACCATAGCATTTCCGTCAGCCTTCATCACAATACATAGTATGCCGTGTCGTCGAGTATAATCCGCTATATTCCGCCATGTCAGACAGCACCATCGTTTCTAACAGCTACCTTTCTTCTTCTTCTTCTTCTTCTTCCTCTCTCTCTCTCTCTCTCTTTCTCTCTCTCTCTCTCTCTCTCTCTCTCTCTCACAAGCATACGCTCTCACACACACACACACACACACACACACTCTCTCTCTCTCTCTCTCTCTCTCTCACACACACACACACAAACACGCACTCTCACATACAGAGAGTGAGAGAGAAAGCGTGAACGAGACAAGACAGACAGACAGACAGAGATCAGAGATAGCTAACAAACACGATAAAAAGCTAATATTTAGAAAATACCTTGAGGTGGTAAAAATCTAAAAAATAATGTACGCCCTAGCTTGACGTGCGTGAATATTTTAAGCGTAGAGTATGTGTTGACGGGCCTTTAGACTGGCGGGGAAAACGATGCTGTGAAGGACAGGCAGATTTAGATGACTGTCGGTCAGTTGAGGGTCGCCCATTTCACGCAGATATTGGTTAATGTAGTGATGACAAGTGTGAAGACTTAAAATTACAAAAAGTAAAAACCAATTTATAAAAATAGCATTTTTTACAGTGAGGAAATATAAAGAATGTTCACTCCATTAGATTTCTTAATCGGTGGATAGTATAGTGTGTGTGTGTGTGTGTGTGTGTGTGTGTGTGTGTGTGTGTGTGTGTGTGTGTGTGTGTGTGTGTGTGTGTG
>JAULBS010113803.1:0-14814 GCA_032355785.1 Symmetromphalus regularis | reverse complement strand
GAAGAAATTTCATTTAAATTATTTTTGGAATTAATTCTTGTATTTTCTAAATGATTGTCAAAACAAGGGGTAAATAAATAAAAAAAAATATCCATCCACTATATACAGTTAGGTTTTGACAGTATAGTTTAGCTGTTGATTAAAAAATATATCAGGTTACACGTTAAAAGTGAAGATAATTCCTATGAGCTACAAGTGAATCCTAATTTTTTTAATTGTACTTTTATAGTTGTTTAGGGTTAAAATAATAAAGGTCTTAACTTTGTTATTTATTGAAAAATGTAAATATTTTTGGTTCCTGCCATATGAGTTGATGCAGTAAGTTTGAATAACATTGTATACACTTTAGGCCATTTTGTTATCTGTTGATAAGGTAACACTTTGTTATACTGAAACCAGGGGTTAACCCTGGACTACTAAACAAACTGAAAACAATGACCTACATGTACTCCCATGGTTTGGAATATCTTCATGTGCTTTGGTTTTATAGAGCAGTGAAATTGTAACCTGGTGTTATCCTAACATTACTGAAGCATGTGCACATTGTAGGATGTCCTGTTGATTCCATAACCTGCCGATAGCCCAGGTGTGAAAAATCATGCTTTCTTGTTTTTATTTTTCGAACTTAATTGAAGAGGCTGTTCCATTTGTCCATCCATTATATTTTGCACATGAAACACACAGTGAAAATAACCTGTTTAATACAGGGATACCTCATAGGTTCCATAACCTGTCAATAGATCAAGTATGAAAAATCAGACATTCTTGTTTTTATTTTTCGATGTTAATTGAATTGAGCTTGACCATTTGTACATCCATTATTATAATAATTCCTATTTTGTAGTGAAAATCCCTATTTTTCTATTTTTTTGACCCACTGGCTCACTTGACGTCCTGATAATTTATATTTTACATGTGGAACACAATGCAAATAACCTGTTTAACTCAAGGATATCCTGTAGGTTCCATAACCTACCATTTGCCTAGGTAAGAAAAATCTGGTCTCTTTGTTTTTATTTTTCAAAGTTAATTGAATAGTCCATTTGTCCATCCATTAATTTTTTTTATAATCAACATTTTATTTTTATTTTAAAGTACAAGTACAGTAAACCTGTATTGTTAAGTATTTACATGGTCTTTGGTTTAATATGCTTATATCAGAAAACTGTTCACGCACACTCACCTTCAACACAATCTCAGTCTTCGAGGGTTAAGCTTTGAATCAGATAAAAGATCAAAGACGTGATTGGGAGTTAAAGGCAAGATGTGGGTGGACAGCAGTAAAAAAACAACCTCTCAATTCCATCAAAATATTTGGATCCGTAACAAGAAATATTGCAATATCATTTAACTTCATGTAATACTTTGAAAAGATGGTGTGTTTTTTTTTATGTTCGGGTTCAAATTAAATTATTTTCATTTTATTTACCTTGATACATTTATGTTATAATTTATTTTATGTGGGGAGTGGGATGTAGCTCAAACAGTAGAGTGTCTGCCTGTGAACTGGTTGGTGATCAGATTGATCCTCAGTGGACCCATTTGCAGTTTGGGCTATTTTCCGTTCCAACCAGTGGTCCAGAACTGGTTCATCAAAGGCTGTGGTATGTGCTGTCCTATCTGTGGGAAAGTGCATATTAAAGATCCCTTGCTGCTTGTTGGAAAGTGTAGCCTATGTGCTGGCAGCAGATTTCCTCTAAAGACATATGTCAGAATGACCATATGTATGACGTCCAATAAGATAAAAATCAATGTGCTCTAGAGGCATCGTTAACTAAAACAAACTTTTCTTTACTTTATTTTGTGTGGGAACTTCAATTCTGTAGGCCTATTTGTTTTATTTCAATTGTAACATTCCAGTACCCATTATTAGTACTTGTGTAAAAGTTGCTCAATTATTATGTGCATTTTTATTTTACTAAAGTTGTGACAAAACCTGTTTATGAGTTCATTAGGTTCGTTATTTATTTTTGGAAAATTTACAAAAAGTGTACAAAACTTAACAAATTAAGATGATTTGCCAAGTTTTCAAATACAGACTTTAGCAATGATTAGATTCTGGGGCGTAAATCCTGGGTGGGATAGGTGGGACACATCCCATGCCTCCCACGTTTTGGACTGGGGGATTTTTTTATAATTATCCCCCTCCCACTGTTGACTTCCAAAAATTTAAATTAAGATACCTAAAGAATAATCTTTTCCAGTATTTTTCTTTATGATATCAGTGTAACACTTAGCCATATAGTCTTAGCACAAATATACCAAAGTACTCAGGGTGTCTATTATAGTTTGAAGGTTTTAGTTGGAAAAGGCATTTCAAAAACCTTGGCTTTTGAAAAATAAATTAGAGGAGGCATGCCTCCACCCCCCCCTCCACAGCTCCATTGCCTCCATTTCCAGGAAGACCCTCAGCTCCATCACCCCCACTTCCAAGAAGCCCCCTGGAGTATCAGTTTAAAAAAAAAAAAGAGCTTGTAAGTAGATATTACAAATTACCTTCTTTTCATTTCCATTTTTATTCAGTGTCTGTCACAACTTCACTCTCAACTTTAATGTGTTGTTACAAATGTGTCAAAACAGAATAAATCAAATTTTAACATGTAACATTGTTTTGTGATTTAATAATGCAAAATATTGTCCTTTTTATACTGGAAACTGGGGGGATGCCCATTTGTGGTATGCAGTATTTGATATGTAAGGTAGTTTATGATTATATGTAGGGTAGTTTATCATCGGCTGTTCAACTGAAGTGGTCCAATTGTAGAACACGACTCAAGCTGAAGGTTCAAAACATGTTGGAGCCTGGCTCACGCTTGACTACGTGTCAAAATTACCAAATGTTTGATATCGAAAAGCCAATGATTAATAAATCAATGTACTCTTGTAGTGTTGTTACCCCCCACCCCCTTCTAACAGAATCTAATTAGGCGTACATGTATAACTCTTATGTGTAATTTCTCACTGATAGGTAAACCTTGATTCATAGTTCAAACTGTGTTTATAGGTGTTAAAAGAATGTGTTGAACCATGAACCTGCCCATTGAATCATTGTTTTAAGCAATGGTAGATCTAGAGGGGGATCATAAATTTTGCAATTTAAATAACATTATTTTTTTTTTATTATTTCTTAATGTTAAAGAATGATGAATTGGCATCATATTATTAGCAGTTCTAACCAGTGGTCAGCAACTGGTTCATCAAAGGCCATGGTATGTGCTGTACTGTCTGTGTGACTGTGCATATAAAAGACCCCTTGCTGCTTATCAGAAAGTGTAACCTATGTGGCAGCAGCAGGTTTCCTCTAAAAAAATGTCAGAATGATCATATGCTTGACATCCAATAACAGAGTACTTTTACTTTAAAAAGTTAACATTAGTATCACTGGAAATATGTATAAGACTCCAATATTATAATTATCCAGACACTCCAATATTATAAGTATCCAAGGCCAAGTAAAGACTGGCATACAACTTTTAATCAGAAAAATAAGTCATGTGCAGGTGATTTTTTAATTAGATTTTCTATACTGGAGGTCTTTATGAAAATGTCTATCGCGTGGTATTTGAGCTAAAAGCTGAACAAAAAACCCCTGAAATATTTTAAATGCATTCTCTCACGGATCCGTGACCTAATTAATTTCCAAACAAAGAATTAATTTTAAATATAAACATTTGACTTGTCCATAAAAATACTTCATTCAACTACTTACAAAACAACCGCATCTCGCTTATAAATATTTTTGAAATTATTATGAATTATGCTCACGGACAAATAAATCAAAAACCATAAACTCGACATGGAATTCCCTATACCATGGTTCAGGTAAAACGTCTTGTGTTATATAAAAGTGAGATCTAGTATCACAAATGCTTGTAAGTTTCATTCGTAGTAATTAATATTTAGAGCACAACGACCCTTAAATTCCGTGGGAGTATGGCTTTAACCTTTTGATAAGCGTTAAAGTTAAAACGTCCGTGAGATCAGTTGGTGTCCGTTGGTAACCGTTACGTCATTGTTTTGTACGCTGACCTTTTCTTTATTGGTCTACCTAATAGTTAAAATTCTTTCTTGAGGACTCATTTATTGATGGTAAATCATAAATAAGAGCGAAATGATGCGATATCAGGTAGACTACCCATTAACAATGGGCTTGACTCCACCAGTGACACCTCGCTCGTATTCTGTGACGCCCATTACATTAGTGGAGGATGGCGGTTATGATCGCAGAACAGGATCCTTTCATGCATCAATCCCAGAATCAAGAATGCGAATATCTAAAGTATGACCTTAATGTTTTAAAAATTCGTGTTTATGTATTATAATAATAGTATTTTTTAAAATACGAAAACCTTCTTAACTATTCAATACTGTGATTCCAAAATTTCCACAAATTACATTTGTACTAGGTAAAGTGTTATTTGGCAATTGGAAGTCGCATTATCTACTTGCCGCAAGTGGAAATAGCATTTATTATTCTTTTAAAAATTATTTTGATAATTTTCAGTCATCTGGGTACGAGTACTGATGGCAAACCTGACCAAAAGCGAAAATGGGAAGAAGGACAGAGCGTCCCCTCTGTCCAAAACGTGGAAGGATGTGTCCCCATATCCCCCTTGTCCCCAGAATAGACGCCGATATTATCAAGAGAAATAGGCGTTCTTCTTATTTTTTTGGTAGAGGATGGGGGTGGGTGGTTATTATATAGGCATCCCCAGTCCACCCCACCTCCCTGATTGACGCCTCTGTCGCATTGTAGAAAGGCTGAAATGTAGGGTAAGCATTGAAGGCAGGAAATGATTTGGGGGAGGGGGGCTAGGGGACGGAAGGGTAGGTTTACAAGATGTGTATTTTAAATTCTGTTATATTTTATTTATGTAAATTTATTTTTATATTATTATTATTTTATCTCTTATTATTTTTCATTATTTCTTTTAACCAGTTTTCAGTGATTAGTACAGGCCTACCTAGCTACGCGCCTAAGTAGACTGTAGAAAATGATTTATTTCAAATCGTTTTGATTCTTATATTAAATTATATTACTTTACCTGATTTTCAATGAAATGCCTTCTTATAAATGGGATTTTCAGGGTTTGGCCTTCCGTCATGCACAAAAATTCAAGACAAAAAAAGTGAAGCGATCGTTTGAACTCCATGGACTGTCGATGTTCGGCGGCTATGGGGAGCCTTTAGAGCCACTTTCTCCATGGATAACACAATTCTCCAAAAAGGTTTGTCAATCATATGGTCATTCTGACATATTTATTTAGAGGAAACCCGCTGCCACTACATAGGCTCTTCTTTCCTACAAAAGGGGTCTTTTATATGCACTGTCCCGCAGACAGGTCGGCACATACCTCGGCCTTTGATGAACCGGTTGTGGACCACTGGTTGGAACGGAAAATAGCCCAAATTGCAAATGGAACCACTAAGAAGGATCGATCCGACAACTGACCAGTTCACAGGCGGACACGTTACCGTTTGAAATTTAAATTCAGTTGATATGGTTATGTAATTATGAATTCTCGAATCTTTTTAATTTTACGTTTTCTTGAGTACTGCCACTTAGTGATTTTAAATTTCAAAGTTATTTCAGAAGACAAAACCCCCTAAATTTGGTGATTTAAGTAACATTAAAAAGAAATATATATATTATTTTTGTTTAATTTTTTTGGTTTTTTAAATATCCGAGGAATCGGAATCATGTTGTTTTGGAATCGTATTGGATGTTTCAGACTCCCATGTTGAAACTTGGAAAGTGGTTGTATTTGTGTGGCTTAGTACTAAAATAATTATATCAAATTATTGGATGTTTCAGACTCCCATGCTGAAACTGGGAAAGTGGTTGTATTTGTGTAGCTTAGTACTAAAATAATTATATTAAATTATTGGATGTTTCAGACTCCCATGCTGAAACTGGGAAAGTGATTGTATTTGTGTGGCTTAGTACTAAAATAATTATATTAAATTATTGGATGTTTTAGGCTCCCATGCTGAAACTGGGAAAGTCTGCGCCCAACCAGTTTCCAGACAGCGATAAACTTCCAGGAATTATGAATATTGTCAGAATCCGCCACAAGGCTCTCAGAGGAAAGAAGCTGTATTTTGACGTCAGTGCACTTAAAATATAATTGAGTTAATATTAAATTAATAATACTTTGATTGAATTAAACGTAACTTGATATAGTTTCTGTACATAATTTATAAACACTTTATGATTATCTGTTCAAAACCTTCAGTTTGCTCGTTCTGAAGTGTTTTATTTTTGGATAGTCAATACAGAGATAAACTTTTTTAAATTTAATTTAAAAATACTACTCCCGCCCCTAAAAAACAAGAAAACAACAACTACAACTAAAGACCCCCTCCCATAAAAACAGGAAAAAAATACAAGACCTCAAAACCATTTAAAAATAATAATAATAATAATAAAATAATAATAACAACATTAACAATAAATAAATCAAGAAAAATAAAATAAAAAATAAAAGAGATAAACGGTGAACTGCTAATAAACTGATAACTGAGTGAAATAAAATTCTGTTCTGTTCTGCTATAGTTATTAAATATTTATTATGCTTCACTGATAAATGTTTAATTATTTGCAGAGCTATAATTTCTGTCCAACAATGAATATAGCTGAGCGTCAAGTCACAGCTTCTGATCAGTCTAATTACAAATACTTTCAATCATTTATGATGGGTATCCATGGCAACGAACCTGACGAAACCACAGAGCCTGAGAGTATGAGCGACACTGGTATGTATACTGTTCAACAACAACCAAAGACGTAGCTAGCGGGGCACAGTTGTCACCCCTCCCCCCCCCACCAATCCTTCCAAAAAACAACAAAAACAAACCCCAAAAAACAGCGAAGAATCGGTAAAGATCCGCTACAGGTTAGGTACAGGGCATCATCTATTTTATATAGAGTATACTGAACGAGTTGCTATGTCTTATAAGCGGTATAATTCGGGATTGAATATATCGTACAGGGCCATAACCTGATCAAAATTCTGGAAGGGGGATGGGGGGGGGGACACAAGGTTTTTACTTCTTCTTTTTTTCTTAGCCGTATTTAACCTAGTATAGCCTCTAGAACATTACCTGTGAGTGTGAAATAAAAATAAATAGAATCAAACACTATACAAATTAAACCCTGAGATGTGTGTTATTTTTTGTAGTTAAAAAAAGAAGATATTCTTGGTGGGAGAGGTGGGGGGGGGGTATCTGCCTCTCCCGGAGGTTACGGCCATGTCGTATTTTATTTATTACATCGTGTATATGTTGTTGGGAGGGTTGGGGTTTTATTATTAATTAATTAATTAAGGCCACATATTTTTAATATGGATTTACTTTCCTTTACGAACAATAAATAAACCCGTTATTCATGACCTAGTTTAACTTTAGCCAAGTTGGTTGTCAATTTCGTTAACAACTTTACATCCCTAGCAGGCGCGGATGCAGGATTGCTAAAAAGGTGTGTGGGTGTGTGGGGGGGTCCAAATGTGATGAGTGAATAGAACTGGGGGAAATAGTTAATTTTCAAGTCCTTCCACTCGGAAAATGTAAATAAAAAAAGAGAAAAGGGGGTCCATACCCCCTGGACCAACCCTCTGCATCCGCTACTGCATAGGCCATCAATCATTTTAACGAGTATTTGCTGATGGTTGCCGGTTTCGTTTATTCTCGATTCTAATAAGCCTACGAAGAAACGTAGTATTTTTGATCAGAGATCATGTATTATCAGATAATGTTAATCACTAGTGGATTACGCAAGTGGTTTATACGAAAATATGTATTTCGTAGGCATAATCAGGGCCGGCGTAGCCGTTTAAATATTGTGGGGACAAGACTGAACAGGGGCGCCATCAGTCATTTAAAGGCAGTGACGTAGCTTCCATTGAGGCAATGAGGCAACTGCCTCACTAGATTTTTTTTTGCAATTTTGTTTTTTAATGTGATTAATATTATAAAAGTTGATTAAAATACGAGAAATAAAAACCTTTGTCAGAGTTGCCTCACTAGAAAAAAGACCCAAGCTACGCCAATGTTTAAAGGGCGCCTACAACGTACTCAATAAATCTAAAACATGCAAATTTTAGGGCGCCTGTTGTCGCAAAAAAAGGGCGCCGCTGATTATTGTGGGGGAGGGGGGTGAGAGATACACCCGGCTGGCCCTGATAATGCATCTTAATATCATGTGTCACTAAAAACCATTTTTGTTTTTCAGACACTCAGCTTGATGGGTTTGATGACCTGCTCAAAGTTAAGAAACTGTTGTCAACGCTCAAATGTCATTTAGAAGTTTCAAAGAAATCGTCAGTCCGAAGACTGTCCCGTTCCAATTTGCCGTTATATAACAGACGATACTGGGCGTGCTCGAGTTTTGGCGTCGAGTCCGTAGCAAAGCGGCATTCACGTGAAGCAATGACGTCTGCTCATTTGTCTAAAGACCAAGATGCCAACGAGATAGCCAATTCCATCAAAGTGCAAGGCTATAGCTCGGAATCAGTTGTTAAACAGCTGTCAGAAGGACAGTTTAACGAGAAAAAATTCACTGGCTCTGTTCCGTTGGAAGCACAAACAGTGGAACCAGAAGAAGGGGAAAACATTCGAAGTGTAAGCCAAACTTGTATGCATCCCGAACTTGGTTCTGGGCACTCGCTGCATCATGAGGATGAGAACAGTCCTCACCAGCTCAATGACCACTTTGAACATGACGAGAAAGATTTTCTAAGCATGGATCCGTTAGATGTTTTTGATGTTGACCCTCCGAACAGTATTGCAAGCAATATTGGATCTTATTCAGGTCAGTAATAATTATCAGTAAAACTAATAATATTGATTATACGTATATTAACATCATCAGTATTGTGACACAATTTTATCTATAGATTTAACTTGTACATAGAAAATGGCTCCCTTGAATTTTGCGATTTAAATAACATTAAACAAATTATTATTATTATTATTTTTAACGTTAAAGAATCCGAGAAATCAGCATCATATTATTGCCTAAATGGAATTTTTGGATTCGCCTCTTTGCTTATAATCGTATTAGTTAATTACATGTATTAACATTTAAAATGATATCTGAATTGTTTTTAAATCCGTGATGCCAAATTGGATACATAAAAGTATATAATTTATATATATTTAACATCAGAAGATTATTGGTTGGTCGGTTAAGTTAAAATGTATTTAGTACGTGTATAACAGTAGTTATTATTATGTAATATTTGATAAGTTTGAAATACAGTGTTAATTTCTCAAGTAGCAAGGTTTGAGTCATGCTAACTTAAATGTGTCGTTGTTTGCTCGTTACAAACACGTTCATCAATTTTTTTTTTTTTTTTTTTAGATATACAACGTATTATTGGCGATGCGGTAATTCAAAGAATTAATTCACAGTCACACTCAGTAAGTTATGTAGGCGATGAAACCCCTTCCAAACAACCATCACAAAAATCAGTTGGCCATTCATCATCCACGAGAGTGGACGCGAAAACACCATCCAAGGAAACATCACAAAAATCAGTTGGTCATTCATCATCCACAAGAGTGGACGCGAAAACACCATCCAAGGAAACATCACAAAAATCATTTGGCTATACATCATCTACAAGGGTGAACGCGAAAACACCATCCAAGGAAACATCACAAAAATCAATTGACCATACATCATCTACAAGTGTGGCCACAAAGTCCGCACCAGAGATAAATCCTTCCGGTGAAGGTATTAGCCAGAGGGAACAATTAGGCAAGCTAAGTGGTAGCAAAGACAATATTCAAAAGAACCTCAACGAAGAAGCGGCAAAAGCAAATGCAACGGACAATTATTCAAAGGACCAAGATCAAGAAAATGGGAGTTTGGGTGCAACGAACAGTTATCCGAAAGATAATTATGATGAGGACGATGAAGGATATGGATACATGAATACTCCAGCAAGTGATGACAGCAGTGATGAACTAATTAGGCTTGTTGTCACAGAACAAACAACAGAACGCTCTGGAATCACGACAAACGGTAAAGATGTTTTAGAAGACCATGTAGTAATGCACTTCAATGTTGAATATGACGAAAAGAATCCATTTCTGGTCAGGAATAGAGATGGGCCGATCACTACATATTCGCAGCGATATCTAAGGCAGGATGAAGACTCGGACTCTGATGCGAAAAAGGATTCTTCCAGTCTCGATACGTTAGCTTACTTTGCTGATGAATCTAACGCTGATGTGGAGCCGCACGTACCCTGCAGCAGTTTTACAACATCTTTTCCAGGTTTGTTTCTCATTTCTTTCCAGTTCTATTAGCAGTAGCGGATCCAGGAGGTCAGGGGACGGACCCGCTCTTTCTCGTATTAGTTTTAAAAAAAAAATTATTATTATTTTTTTTTACATTTTCCGTGTGGAAGGACGTGAAAATTGACCATCACCCATCACATTTGGACCCCCACACCCTTTCAGAAATCCTTCATCCGTGGCTGGATACTGTACTAATCTTTATAAATGTTTGTTTTGCAGATTTACCGCAGCCCGTAGGACGGCCAGGTTATTTTGTTCCTAAAATCGACACAAGATACAACAGATGGAAACAGAGAAAAGTAAAGAAAATAAAGAAGGCAGAATTAAATCGGAACAAGATACGCGGTGGCAGTGTCGAATCGAGCACGTCATTCGACGGTCAGGCCATCGCTACTTCTAAGGAAGCGAACAAAAGACATAGAGTGAAAGGAAAAGAACTCTCAGCAACACCAAAACAATTCGATCTATCCTATCTGTACCTCGATATAGGCACCCTGTCTGAAAAACCTGAGGAGGGTTCAGAACCTTATTGCGACGGAGATCAAAACAACACAGATGGTAATACAAAACCCATCATAGCGAATGATGAGAATCCTAGCAACACGGCGCCATGTCAGCCAGACAAAAAACCCGAGTTTGAACGACCTTCCTGTCCCCTTCCACCTAAACCTCGGGAACAACGCGCTGGTAAAACCGCAAACGTAGACCGACCAGTCAACGGAACTCGAAGCGACGGGCTAATGTGCACTGACGCACTGAGCATTAAAAAAAGCGTCAGGCACAGAGTATCCAAACCAGAGAAAAAGAGTGAGAATAACTCGTCTTTAAGCGGTGGTGGGTTCTCCCTCAGGCATTTGAAGTCGTCGTCGCTGCACGGACCACTGGCGGACTGTTGCAGCAGCCCCAGGGTGATCAACGACTCGGAGCGAGGGTATCTGCCCTTACTTAAAGAGAATTGGTCTTCGCTTCAAAAAAATGAATATTCAGTTTGGCCGTTACCTAGTCAGCAAATTTTACCAGACTTTAAAGTCCAGAATGAATCTCCGCAAAAAAGCAGGTACATAAACTGTTATAAAGTAATTAGGTGTTTGATGCAAATGAAGCAATAGTTTGATGAAGGCGACCTATTTAACTAGGAGTTTGATGTAGCTAATTAGTAGTTGAAGCAATTCACCGAACTAAATAGATATTGTTAGGTGGGTTGTTTATCTGTTGTTGTTTGTTGTTATTGATTTTTAATGCAGCTAACTTGACTAATTAGTAGTTTGAAGCAATGTACCCAATTAATTGTATATATTGCTAGTTTTAAACCTTTTTTTGTTTTATGCAGCGAACTTAACTAATTAGTAGTTGAAGCTATTAAATTGTATGCTATATATATATTTTTTTATGCAGGTAACTTGCCGGACTAGCAGCTGAATGCAGGCAACTGAATTGAACTAGTCATAAAAGAAAATGTTTTATTCTAGTTAACAGACTACCTAGATTTTTGCAACCAGCCTAAATGTTTTTCTTAACATGTTTTGGTCCACGTTTTATTGATACACGAGTAAATGTTTTTCCATGTTTCCAACGTAGCCTTATGCAAAACTTGCAAACATTATAGTCTCCACTTTTAAAACAGCAGGCAGTCCTTTCAACTGTGTACTGAAGATGCATACCTGACACAGACAGTTCTACAACAAACGGGTATGTGTCTACAGGCCCAGACAGGTGATGGTGGTGGTGGTGGGTGGGTTGGGTGTCAGGGAATCTCAGTCGAGGCATGGGATTTTTAATCTCGATATTGGCTCCAACCCAGAGTAAGAGTTCCCCAAGGTTCATTGGGTAGGCGTATGCCACTTATACCGACCAGTGGTCCACAACTGGTTTATCAAAGGTCGTGGAATGTGTAACCCTGTCTGTGGGATTGTGCATATAAAAGATCCCTTGCTGCTTATCGATAAGAGTAGCCACATTAGTGTGGCGACAACGGGTTTCGTCTCTTCTATTAACACTAACCTCAGTCCTGGACAAACAATACAGGAAATTGAGCTGTGTGTCCAGTGCAGCGTGCTTGAACCATAATTGGATATCTGCATGTAAATAAGTACAACCAACCAACCAGTCAGTTTCATACAGAATGAATATACTTAAATTCTGACTCTGTAATTGAACAAAGACCAACTAAACGAGGATAATAACTACGATAATCGCTTCCTGGAAGTGTGTGTGTGTGTGGGGAGGGGGGGGGGTCCGCGGAGCCTGGGTGTGAGGAGGTATGCCCCTAATGTTTTATTTTGAAAACCAAGGTTTTTTGAAAAGCCTGTTCCGTAATCGCACGGTCCTTAACTAGTTAACCGCATACCGCCCAAAAAATTGGATGTGATCTAAATAAGGTATACAATAAAGGCTAAATTCGTCAAACAGTAATAAACCCCGTGTACTTCGGTATATTTGTGCTAAGACCACATAGCTGTTACACTGATATTCAAGGGTGTACTTCGCTATATTTACGCTAAGACGACACGGTTAAGTGTTACATTGATACAATAAAGAGAAATACTGGTAAAGATTATTATTTAGGCATTTTAATTTTAATTTCACTGAAGGGGGGGGGGAGGTAATTATATAGGCGTCTCCACTGTCAAAAAAGTGGGGATTCACGCTCATGCTCTCTTAGGTACAATTTCGTGCTATTTAAGTGTGTGTTGAACTGTCCTGCCTCCCTCATTGATTTTTAAAATCTGTGGGACCCAAAACAGAAAATTAATTTATCATGGTCTTATACTCGTTGTTATATTGCAATATCGAAATGCATATTACGTAAATAAATAAAATAATATAGGACTGATCCTTTATGATGTACGAGCTACACTCGTTCAAAGTAAAGTTTGTTTTATTTAACGACGCCTTTAGAGCACATTTTTATCTTATCATCCGCTATTCGACGTCAATCATATGGTCATTCTGACATGTTTTAGAGGAAACCCGCTTCCGCCATATTGGCTTCTCTTTTCGATAAGCAGCAATGGATCTTTTATATGCACTGTCCCACATACAGGACAGCACATACCAGGACCTTTGATGAACCAATTGTGGACCACTGGTTGGAACGGAAGATAGCCCACACTCGTTCAAATGCTGACGTAAGAAATCTGTATATTTCTAAAGACGGCGGAAACAGGTCAACATACGTTTTTGTAGGACAACTTCTATATAGATTCTTACACAATATAGATTCGTACACAAATAACTCAAATATATAAAGTGTTACGTCCTTTGGTACAAATTCAACAGATTCTATGAGGTAGAAGACAAAAGAAAGCATACACAGAGAGGGTAATAATAACCCACAAATCTAGTTGAATGATGTCTACATGCATATATACTACTCAAAACAAGTTAAGGGTCAAACTATTTTTGCATATAAATATAAGGTAACTAACTTAAATTTAAAGTGATGATAAAAGGAAAATGCTCATCCCTTTCATTGCTAAAACTGGCATGCATGGAAAGACACTCATACAAAACACGTGCAAATGGTGCATGAGGTGTCACAATGGGTGTTTCGAGCTTGGTTGTTAGTTTAGTCTAAGTTCTTGCTTCAAATCCAAGAAAATACATTTTGTGTTAACTTCAAATTTTATAAAGATTAAGTGCAATAATTGCATGTCCCATAATAAAGTGATGTATATAGTCCAAATGACAACACAAAGGGCGTATTCTAACCCTATCTAGCTTAAAACGACATACTTACAAAAATGATCAGAATCTTTCCTTTGATCCTTAAATTATTTTCAGTAGTATACATTTGTGATTCATCCAATTTAAAAAGAAAAGTAGCGTGAAAAATGTTACAAAATACGGCAGATGATTGGCTGTCCTCCTACAGACGGTCACGAAGGGATGAAGTTAGTTTGTGTCGTTCCCGTATTTGTTGTACATATTTAAAAAAAGTAGTTTGTTTTATTTAACGACGCCTCTAGAGCACTTTGATTTTTATGTTATCATCAGCTATTGGACGTCAATCATATGACCATTCTGACATATTTATTTAAAGGAAACCCGCTGCCGCCACATAGTCTAATTTTTCCGATAAGCAGCAACAAGTCTTTTATATGCTCTGTTCCACAAACAGGACAGCACATACCACTGCCTTTGAAGAACCAGTTGTGGACCATATACACATTGAAAAAAATAATTATTCCCCGGCAAAAAAAAATGTGCCGCATAGAATGAAAAAACTCTGCGGCAAACTCCACGGCATTGCCGACACCCGCAGGCGATTGCAGATGTGCTAAGGTAAATTCGTCATTCTTAAAATTTTAGTGATATGTTGGGTTTTTTTTTTTTTTTTTTTTTTTTAAATATATACAATGTATTTACATACGCGCGAGCACGCACACATACGTGCGAACATGCAGGCACACACATCTGGAAAAAAGAGAAAATTGTTTTATTTAACGACGCCTCTAGAGCACATTGATTTTTAATCTTATCAGCGGCTATTGGACGTCAATCATATGG
>JAULBS010113792.1:0-14814 GCA_032355785.1 Symmetromphalus regularis | reverse complement strand
GCACCAATACATAATATGGGTCGGGAGCTGAACCTAATGCAATAACCAATAATCAAAGCATTAGGTTCCTGAACAACCGTAATACAAATTCAAATTCGACAGGCCTGTAAGCCTATACTGGCATGGGAGGTTTTGTTTCGGATGCAACTATATGAATTATAATGTAAGGATATGAAGTTTGGCGTGACGATGCTGACTGTGACTGAGAATGTTCAATCATCAATCATTCAATGTACAGTAAAGTCGGCAAATACTCCAGAAGTAAAAATAACGCAAATAAGGTCTTCAGGCAGTTGACAATTTGTATATATACTCACCACTTGCCATCACGTTCCGTACGATCTACCATTCAATCAAAATAGTTTACTGTAAATCGAATTATTTCTTGAAATGTCATGTTTCTAAAAACTTGTAACTAGATATTACACCGGAAATAACGGATGACGAACCGACTGAATATTTTCTTTTGTAACTTCCCACTATGATTTAAGAGATCCATCAAAACATCACAGTTTAATCTTATAGATTCAGTCTTGTACAGAAATTCTATTTCGATCGTTATATCAACTTTAGACACATGCAAATGACTTTAAGATTATTTTTAAATCACAAGACCCTAAAACGAATCACTTTTATAATTATGATAGGCCTAGCGGCGGTTTCAGGTGATGTAGGGTAGGGTACACATGTATGTGACTTGGATTTGCTATTATAATCATAATGGAATTTGAGTTAGGTACCAAAATTCATAAAGTTATTTACATGCATATATGATTCTACAAGTACTGTTTTAATATTACTCATAAAACAAGTGTGCTTATTTTAATCACAAACAATTTTATAATTAACATCAGCATACCAATTATATTGTATAATTTTAGGTAATCATATCAGCGCTGGTAACTTTCATTCATTTAATACTGACAGATGTATTTTTGCATAAAATTATCAGTATGATTTATGTGATGTTGGTATTTCTTACACACATGTATATGTATTTCGTTCTTTAATAAATACCGGCTCTTAGCCCGAGTTTCTGGCGCTTGACAGCTTTGTTATTAATAGTAACAAAGCTGTCAAGCGTCAGAAACTGGGGATAACCGGCTCCATGATATCCAGCAGTCTTTATCGTTTTTAATGGGGATATTGAAATAGTTCAGAAATGTATGCAGGTAGGGCGGTGTGGTTCCTAGATAGTACGGGGTGCCATATATAAAAGTTAACTATTTTTACATTTTTTCTACACATTAATTTAAATGACATTCAAATCATTTAATAAATATTTGGTATATTTAATAAATATTTGGTACTTAATTTTTTTTTATAGATTCATAAATAAAATGTGTGGGAAAAGAGGTCAAAGATTATTATTATTTTAATTTTATTGTTTTACATTTGGCGCCGCGTAGCTAAGTGGATGTGTATGTTGACCTTTAACTTTATTCTTACGATTCCCTGTCCTAAAGGAGGAAAGTACTAACTTAGCAATCAAGCGTAACTTGTGTTGCTTCCGTTTGAAAGTTTTTCCACGTAACCTTCGTTTTTTTCCCCCCATTAATTCTCTGTGGCATTTATTTAATTTTTTTGTATTAATGAGATGGTAATAATTTTTATGTTGAGCTTTCATTTTCTCCTGTGTTGTTTTGTGTGCATCATAACACCATCTGTCATGATCATGTTAACACCGTAACGCTAACAGCATTTGTTAAAGAAGCAGCATCACAGTTGTATTGTGGATGTTGTTCTTTTAGATTACAAATGTTTGAAAGAAGATTTCTAAGTCTCTCAGTGAAATAAAAATAAATTTTGTCATTACTTGTTTTAACTTGATGAAAATCATATCTTCAGTCGTTAGCTGACTGTAATATGTGCAATTGGCTTAGAGCCAACATTTGTTTAATTAAATTTAAAATAGAAATTTGGGTACATAGTATTTGACAAATTTGTTGTTATTCCATTTCAACCAAAATGAATCCCCCCAAAACTTGAAAATGATTGCTGTAAAGGCTGATGTCACATGACGATGTTTAAACAATCATTTTTGTGATATTTTGTGCCCTGCTTGTTTTGTTTCCACAGTATTTACTGTTAAATACATAACTTTATATATTAATATACATAGAGGGTGTGCACTTTACTGTCACCTGGTTGCCTCAGGCAAGTAAAAACATCAAACTAGTCAAAACTGTACATCAAGTTTCGTGCCTGGTTAACCAAATTCTGTTTTCAATAATATAGTATCAAATGTCCAAAATTTAATGTTTGATAAAAACTCCAGAAAATTATCAGGTATACCATATAGGCTTCATTTGGGAATTACGGAGACCACCAGTCTATTATAATGAAAAGTATTAGGAAACAGATGGGCATACGTACTTGTTTAATGGTTGTATGACAATAGAAAAATAATAGTAATAACACAGATTTTTAAAGTACAATATCAGTTTTCTATGAAATTCAGGCATTACCAAAATTACACAGGCAAGTTTAGTGTAGACATGACTCACCTGAATGGCAAGTCATCAAAAGTTCCATGTGCAGACCCTGTATATATACATATATGTATCTTATTCTTAATTCTTTTAGGTGTTCCTTCAGTTCAACTTCAAAATTTGTTCACAATGTGAAGAGGCAATTGGCTTATGTACAGCTACATTTACTAGTTGCTACAATGGACAATGTGACTGAAAAACAAAAGACACTTGTTGATAAAACCACAACAAAAGAAAAGAAAAGGAAAAGCTTAGAACATGTTGAAAAACATAACAAAAAGAAAAAAGATGAAGAAAAAGTGTTGAAGAAAGACGTTGCATGTGACTTACAGTCATCAGCACCAACTAGCAGTTTTGAAAGACCTGTATCCAACTATATCTGCCATACAGCTGCAAGCTACCTTTTAAGCAACAGTAACCATGATTACAGTAAAACTGTTCATAATATTAACACAATAGACTCTTCTAAACCTTTATCACCTAACCATCAATTCAATAATGATACTTCATCAGTGACAAAGTCAGACTCTAACAATTTATTATCTAACTCTCCTTTCAAAGGAATGACATATGTTCGCTACAGTGCTCCCTATACATCAGACATGGTTCCCAATGTGGCATCTTTGTTTCAAACAGCTGCTCAGTATTACAAGGCTTTTGGTGTGTATCCACAGTACAATCCATTTATCTTTAAATCTGGTATGGCTGCTACAACTTTAGTGCCAGTTGCTGCAAGTTTTCAAAGGCAATACAGAACAGCAAAGCCTTCAGCTGCACCAGCTGATGATGTAGATGACTACAGTGGTACTGGTAAATTTGTAATTTGTATTCTAATAATACAGACTCATTACATACCACAATTGGATCTAGTTGTCAGTAGAGTGTTCATCTGAGGTATTTTTGTCGTAAGTTCGAACCCTCTCAATGGACTCATTCTCATTCTTTTTTCTCCAAACCAGTGGTGGACAACTAGTATATCATGGGCTGTAGTATGTGCTGCCTCTCTATGGGAAAGTGCATTTTTCCATTAACAGCAAGGGTTCTTTTATGCTCTTTCCCACACACAGTACAGCACATACCACAACCTCTGATATACAAGTGGTGGTGCACAGATTGGGATAGGAAAAAGTCCAGTCAGAGAATGAGTCCACCAAAGGGATTCAATCTTAAAAACAAAGTACCTCAGCTGAACTTTCCTACATACCAAATATAAAATTAAAAAAAGTTTAAATAATTTAATAAAATAAAAATGCCTGTTACATGTGTTTTGTATATATATATGTGCTCGGCCTGTCGGTCGCCAACAATGCCAATTGCGACAAAAATACAAAAGTGGTGACAAAATTGTCAATATGGCGATTTTTTAAGCATTTTTTAAAGGTAACATTCTTGTGACATTTTAAAACTCAAAACAAATAAACTGAAAGCGTGTGAGCAATAACCGAAACTAATGACTGTGTTAAAGTCTGTACTCCAACCACAGGTATTATAAACACTTAATTCCACATCAGACAAAAGACCACACTGCATATTGTCACACCGCTTGGCATTTGACTGTATTCGTGGTTTTTTTTTCCCCTCGCTCTCAGGGTAAAACAAAGGAATCAGTAATAATCAGGCTTAGCGATGGCATCCTACTGTCTATATCGACAGTGAGGTTTACTCACTGTGTTAACACTACAAATGGTGCATGTCAGTTAGCAATGCCAATTACCTCTACAGACTGTGAAAGAGGTTTTTACGGACAGAACATAATTAAGACAAGGTTGACACATTTCGTTTTGGTTAATAATTTGGATAACTTGATGTGGATTAATCTGCAAACAGGAATGACCAAACAGGAATGAACTTCCATACTGCTTTTAAAAAGTGGGCTGCAGGTAAACGGCGTATATTTTAAATATAAGGAAACTGCAATAATAAGATACCTCTACTGGAAATGGACAATCTCAATATAGCACAATAATAAGTAATATAACATACAATTAGTTAACTAGTTAACTGTTATCATGCGTATGTGCTAATATTTTGGTGATATTATTGTTTGGAGGTGATTTTGTGTGAAATATGTATAATGTGCACGTACCTGCCTACACGCAAGTACGTAGTGGCGTACATATCATTTAAAAAAAAAAAAAAAAAAATAATAATTTTCTGAAATAAAAAACCCAGAAAATCGTGCGCGCGTGAGGATAACCAAATTGTAGAATAATGGCACATCCACTGAATAGATATACAACATAGATACATATGCATGTGCAGCTGCCGACTAGGTACAATTTTTGATTGATTGGGATGGGTTTTACGCCATTTTTCAAAAGTATTTAAGTTGGCAGTCAGTTAACCTAAGAGTGTTCCTGGCAACCTCCAGTATTAACTAGGTTTTGAAAGTAAAGGCGCAAGTAAAGGCACCGGTAGATCTACCTGTAGATGTACTCCTTTTCATATCCAGACCCAGCTAAAGATACTTTAAAGTGAGATGCAACTCAGATGATGCACTGATGCTATCTACAGTTTTACAAATTGCTGCATTAAAACTTGCGATTTCCGAGTTTATTTATAGGTGTAAAATTAGTTATCAAAGTCTCCAGGTTGCACGATATGACATCCAGGTTTCAATTTTGTTTTGGGGTATGCCCGCAATCCCCCCTACATCATTCAATGCTCGACTGTAAATTTGGAATCCGTATCACAAATGGCTGTGTGTGCCCCTGGTGTACTCAGAACTACAGAACTGTGATACTGCTCACATTGTCCTTGATGCAATACATTTTGAAACATGCAACATTTTACCAATCATTATTCATTGCTATATTTAAAACAAAACTTACTGTGCGGACTTTTTTAATGTGGCTAAACATTATGAAGGTGGCAATATTTTAAAATCATTGTTCGCGAACAATTTGCATACTCTGCCGGCCGATAGTAGCCGTCATGGTTTGGGTATCCAGTCATTACGCGAAATGACTGAAATGTAAGGGTTCATTTATATGTTGTTTGCCAAGCATGTATGTAGACAACAAGACTAGAAAATGGGTCTTCTTCTAAAAAGCCATCATATTCAGAAATGTTTGATCAGGTGTGTATCAGATACTTTTGCATTTTTTAAATAATTCTGCATATTAAAAATATATGATTTTCTTTTGTATCTTGGTACCCAAGAGGTATAGAAATTAATGATCTAATATGTTAAAATTAAAATGTTTTCTTGTTAAAATGAACATGAGCAAATTTAGCTTGATAGTAAGTCATTCTATATAAAATCAGTTGATTCTAGGAAAAGATCACGCCTGACCCCTTCAGAATGATATTTTTTTACATTAACTGTAATATATTTAATGAAGCTGTGAACACTTTTAACTTTATACTATGAATATCTTCAGACTTATGGCCTCTTGAAATACTTAGGGTAGTGTAAAATATGACAATCTTTATTTCGCGTTAAATTTTCAGTAATTTTGAGTTCTCATAACTTCATAACTAAAGGTGCTAGCCACATGAAAGTTTAAGGGCTCAAAGATGCATTAGCGTTGTGTTCAAAACTAGAATCAGAATTATTATACACGCCTAACATTTCTCACAATTTCCAGCCAAAATATCAATTTCGTACAGCTAAATTTGTTTTACAAACATCTTTGACCACCAAGATCGATGACTGAAGTGCCTAGAGAACAGTTTTCATATGTGTTTACACGGACATAATATGAATCTTGGTTACTAGATAATTACTTTGTATTAAAGGGGCAGTTTGGGGGTATTTTCCGTTCCAATCAGTGGTCCACAACCGTGGTATGTACTAACCTGTGTTGTATAAAAGGCCCTTGCTGCTTATCGGAAAGAGTAGCGTATGAGGCGGCAGCGGTTTTCCTAAAAAATATGTCAGAATGACCATATGATTGACGTTCAATAGCCGATGATAAGATAAATATCAATGTGCTCCAGAGGCGTCGTTAAATTAAAAAAAAAATTCTTTGTATTAAAGAGCGAGAGGAACATATCAAGCCTTTCCAATAATTAGCTTTTTTATGTCATCTATTGAAAAAAAAAAAAGAGAAGCTGAAGAAGAACAACAACAGCAAGATAAGAAGAAGAGAAGGATTAGGAGGAAAAGAGGACGAGAAGGATGAGAGGAGGAAAAGGGGCAAAGGAGAAGAGAAGAAGAAGAGGAGAAGGAGGAAAAGAGGACGAGAAGGAGGAGAAGAGGAAGGCAAAAGAGCAGGAGGAGAAGAGCGAAGAAGAAGAGGAGGAGGAGGAAAAGAGGACGAGAAGGAGGAAAAGAGGAAGGCAAAAGAGCAGGAGGAGAAGAGCGAAGAAGAAGAGGAGGAGAAAGAGGAAAAGAGGAAGAGAAGGAGGAGAAGAGGAAAAGGGGGAAAAGGAAGGAGAGGAGTAGGAGGAGTAAAAAAGGACGAGAAGGAGGAGAAGAGGAAAAGAGGAGGAAAAGAGGAGGAGGAAGAACATAGTGGAACAAAGAAGGAAGGTTATAATCATGATAATGACATTAAAATATGCAACTTGAGACAATCCTTCTGATATCGTAATAATTCAAATAAAATGCTTTAATATATATGTGTTTTGTAATACAACTTCAAAGTATCACAAATACAAGTAAGTGAACTAACACGTATCTTTGTTACAAGATAATATCTTCAAATGATGATGGCAAGAGAGGATGGATAGTTGCATGAAAACACCAGTTCTTATATAGAGAGAATTTCAACATTATTACTCAATCATTCAGGCGGACGTTAAAAATACTGACACACAAAATGCTTCAAACATTTAGCCTCTGATATTTCTTTAATAGTAAAAGAAGGAAAATGATATAGAAACAATATATCTTCAATTTTTTCTAACAAAAAAAAAACCCTGACAAAAAGACATTAAAACTAAATTATGTTTTCATTTACTTGAATAAATTATGTCCATGTTTTACCTCAGATGATACAAATGAAAATTTTGAATGGTGGCAGTTATAAAATGACAAATGAAATCAGCAGAAAATATATCAACATTACAAACCAGGAAAAGAGCACTCATTATCAGAGGAGGAAAAAGCAGAAAATATATTTGACATTATGTAGTATTTATTTGAATGCAAATGCAGTGATGGAGAAATTATGTTAATTTTTGAGAGTTAGATTGGGTTGGAGTGGGTTACAATGTTTAATTTTTAAAATATACTCAACCAAAAAAGAAAGTATACACATTTTGAGCAATCATATTTTTACTATTGTCTTCGAAGGGATATACTGAAAAACATATCCGCATTTCTCCCGACCACTTCAAACTTTTACAGGAATATTTCTTTCGTTTGGTTCAAATGTCACGTGGTCAACTGATGAAACTTGAAAATAGGTTTTTGGTCTGTAAAATCTGAAATATGTCGTTAATAAGCGTATTTTCACTCATTTAGAATGATACGGTATCCATGTCATACAAAAAACACATTTTTAACAAATGAAGTTAAGAATTGAAAATGTCACACTTAACATAAATTGAGCATCATATCGATTTTCAGAAGTTTGATTCATAAAGTGACACTGTTGATGTAACATAATGTTTTACCGTTACCCTCGTAACAGTGTACATGCTAAAGAAACAAATTAAAACTATACCAATCACAATTACTCGAATATTAACTGCGTATCTCGCCTAGAACAGTACCAATACCTTAGACTATCCAGCATATTCACCAAATTTTAACCCCATTGAATACATTTGCGATGAATGGGAACGAAGCTTATACACATAATTGCCACCACTGTCAACAAGCATAAACAAATTTCAGCAGTTTTTCTTTGAGATATGAAACAACAAAATATCGCATATTTACCATATTATATCCCGAACCTGTACTGGTGCGGACGTGTGATTTAGGGGAAGATGCATGTACCCAGGTATCAGCAGTTGTATTATGCTCAATATGTCCCAATTTCTTTTCATTCCTAAATATCAAGCAATATATAATGCACATTTAATTAAATGATCTCTCTTCTTTAGAGTGTATACTTTCTTTTTTGGTTGAGTATATTAAACTAATCATGTTGGGTATACCTAGTGTAGGCAGACTGGTACAGCGTATACAAATGTTGAATGTCTTTAAAGTGTATTTTAACCTTGAAGTTTGGAAATGTCCTATGCTCATGATGAGTGCCACTGGTGGTGCAGGACGGCCCCATCTTTCAAAAGCACCTGGCATCATCACTGGTTTTTTCACTGAAACGAATATACAGGTTCTCATAACGAGAATATTTCCTACATACCAATTCAGGTTTGTAATGTGGCGGTTTTTACCATTATAAATCAGAAAAATCACAGCAATGCTGTAATCATACGTTGACAGTTTAATAGAACATTTAGAAAGAAAGAAATCCAAAAATTAATCATGTTCTTTCACATAACATGTAATACGTTTTGTCATTCTTTTTTCTTTAAGCCCAATACGTTAGAACAGAGCCGGCGCTGCCGGGGGATAGACAACGGGGCATTTGCTCCCCAATAATCTGCATCGTCCTTTTTGGGGACAATAGGCACCCTAAAATTTGCATTTATCATTTACTGAGTACTTTGTAGGCGCCTTTCAAATGACTGATGGCCCCTATTCAATCTCTCCCCCACCCCATATTTAAACGGTTGCGCCGGCCCTGCTGAATATCTGCGAGATGCTCGCTTCGTTAGCGTTCTCCGTGATGATCATACAGACACGCCAGGAAATGTTATTGCGATGGTTCAGTGCCGATTCTTAAAGGATACCATTGCTACTTCGCTGCTATCGTGGTGTGACAGACATGCAAGTTGACGGAGTCTTTAAAGAAAATGCCTACGTGCAGTAAGATATTTGTTTGACAGCTGTAGCGAATGGTTTGACTGGTACTTAGTGCATTACACTGGGGTTTATCATTAAGCGTGAAAAATCAGTCTAGCTAGTGCTGTCGAACAAAATTATTAATGAACTTGACCCTGTCTACCGAAAACTTTTACAGGTAAATCAAAAATGATTTTTACATAAATCGGGAACGGATCATGTTTAGAACCAAGTACGGAATATGGTTAGTACTGCGGAGAACGGAGAGTTGGGCGGGGGGGGGGGGGACGAGGGCATCATGCCTCCCACTTTTTTTTTTGCTGAATAAAATTTTTCAGACACAGCCACAAAATCCGGAATTGGGGTCTCGAGTCAAATAGCTAACACGTTGACTGGTTGTCAAGATGTGGCCAATCCGCTGGCCCTACTTTCAAATGCATTGATGGGGTAGAATACGCTTATTTTTCACGAACACCCGGTATCTTCACTATTTTGACAGTTTTTCGTTAATACAGGTCCTCACGATTGTGTTTATACAACCTTTGATCTCAACATTGTGCAGTGATACTGTTTTGAACACGATAACAGTTATGTTAGATTGCCTCATATTAGTTTAAGCTCAGTCGAATGAACCAGATTAAAGTGAAACACTTCTGGAGCACTTTCAATTATTAACCATCGGCTATTGGATATTATTTGCTAAATCTTACACGTAGTCATATTTACCCAACATCGGCTCCTTCCCAAAGGTAAATGACACAGAAAATCGCGCTAATTTTCCTAATCCCATAAGCCACTGGACCCTGAAATCAATGCAGGCACCCATCTTAAACTTCCTCCAAGTCTGTTTTTATGATGTGTTTTCAATAGTCGCAAGGGATCTTTTGTATGCTCTTTCCGACAAACAGGACTGCACGTACCACGGCCTTTGATATACAAGTTATTGGTCAGTGCGTCGTGTGATACACCAAACTGATGTTTAGGAATAAGAAGAAAGTGGGTTATATTGAACACAAAACAACTGCTGATAGTGATACCCGGATACCATGCACCGTTCCCTAAATCGCTGGTCCGCACCAACATAGTCTCAAAACATAACACAGAAAATACAGAATTGTAACGGGTGATATTCGTGGACGACAATCGCTTCCTTGACGTGGGGGACGAAGCTGGGTTGGTGGGTGGAGGCATGTCCCTTCAAACCTTCAAACTATAATAGACCCCCTGTGTACTTTGACATATTTGCGCTAAGACCACTTGGCTAAGTTTTACATTGATATAAAGAGACATACTGGAAAAGTTTATTATTTAGGCATTTTAATTTCACTTTTTCTAAGCAAACGGTGGTGATAATTACATAAGCATCCCCCCACCCGTCTCAAAAGTGTAGGTGGGGTGGGTGGGGAGGGGATATGACAGGATTTACGCCCATTGTGAAATTGTTTCATATTTGTTGAGTGTGATACTTGTTAGTATGCGCTTTGTTCCCATTCATATGAAATTTATTCAACAGGATTCAAATCTGGTGAATATGCTGGACAGTGTAAAATATTCTCACAATTGTAGTTGACATACACAGTAAATAATCAAGTAATTGTGATTGTTATTGCTTTTATTTGTTTCTTTAGCATGAACTTTGTAGCTCTGATATTGGTAAACCAATGTTTTATGTGAAATCAAACATCCAAAAATTGGCATCATTGTCAGTCAGGCTTTGGTGCTTTGGTCGGTTGGCTCGTTATCTGATTAGGTTCTTTCCCGTCCCTAACAGTGCACCACAACTAGTATATAAAATGTCGTAGTGTGTGCTGTTCTCTCTGTGGGAAGGTACATATAAAAATATCCCTTGCTTCTAACAGAAAAATATTAAAAACGTGTCAAAATTACCAAATGTTTAACATCTAATAGCCGATGATTAATAAACCGATGTGCTCTGGTGGAAAAGAAAGAAAGAAAGAAAAAAATAATGGAAAAAAGAAAAAATGAAAGAAAAAAGAAAAGAAATAAAGAAAAAAGAAAGAAAGGAAAGAAAAGAAGTAAAGAAAAGAAAGAAAGAATGAAAGAAAGAAAGAATGAAAGAAAGAAAGAAAAGTTCAATGGCATCATTAAGAGAAAATAACTAATTTCTTTAACGTAGTAAATGGAATAAAATGAAGAAACATGACGAAAGTGTGGTTGAGATCTGAAACACCGAGTCCTTATTTAATCAATGGACGCGTCCTGGTGGAGCAATAATACAACACGAATCAGATTAATAAACAAATGCAAGAAAGCGACAGTATGAACCATACTAATAAACAAATGCAAGAAAGTGACAGTCCCACAATGTCCGGGCAAGCTGGAGCAATACATGCAACACCAACCAGATTAATAAACAAACACAAGAAAGTAACAGTCCCACAATGTCTGCGCAAGCTGGAGAAATATTATCATGTAACACGAACCAGATTAATAAACAAACGCGAGAAAGTGACAGTATGAACCAGATTAATAAACAAACGCGAGAAAGTGACAGTATGAACCAGATTAATAAACAAACGGTTGAAAGTGACAGTATGAACCAGATTAATAAACAAACACGAGAAAGTGACAGTATGAACCAGATTAATAAACAAACACGAGAAAGTGACAATATGAACCAGATTAATATACAAACGCGAGAAAGTGACAATATGAACCAGATTAATATACAAACGCGAGAAAGTGACAGTATGAACCAGATTAATAAACAAACGCGAGAAAGTGACAGTCCCACAATTTATACGCAATCTGTTACACTTAACTTTGCGGTACATCTAACCATGATAAATACATTTAATATAGCACAAAATAAATCTGATTGATTGAAATAACACCGCATTCCAAACGATTAATTACCGTTCTCTTTCAAACTACAGCGTCTCAAAATCGTTTGTCACAAACAACAATGAAAACAGCTGGTTGTTGTCAATTCCCTGAATAAATAGTTGGTCATAACAGTCTATATTAACGAGCGATCGAGAATGTTGTTTCTCTGCTGATTGTAACTCGTAGTAGAGCACCAGTGGAGTGTGTAGAAAGGTGTAAAACGCAGGGAACACGCGAAGAATGCTAACGGGGCCAGGCAGATTGGAGAAGACGGTACCAAGCTATCGAGCTTTGATGATGCACGTCACAACGCTACGCTGCAACTCTTCTGTGTTGAGCGCCGCCTTCGATTGATGGGTCTACGCGAGCTTCTGTCTTTATGTGTTTTCCTGGACACTGCAGAAAGTTAAGAAATTCTAGCGCTGTTTGTCAAAGTTATATAGATAATTGTTCAAAATATGGATTGTGTATGAAACAAATCCGAAGTAATCGTACAGCAAAGTGCAGAAAGCTGAAGATATTCTAGATCGTTTTGTCAATGGATACTTTTTTCAAAACACGGAATTGTATATAAAATATATATTTGAAGACATCTGCATTGGAAAGAACAGAAAGTTAGAAAAACAAACATTCTAGTTCTATATTTCATAGATACGTGGATACTTTGCTAAAGTATGGAATTTTGTACTTAGAAGAAAGTTAAAGAAATCATAATTTTCAAAATGTGGAATTGCGTACTTTAAAATGATTCAGAAGAAATCGTCACAGGAAAGTGAAGAAGGTTTTTTTTAATTAATTCTAGCTCTATTAATTTTGTCGTAAAGTTACGTGGATAATTTATCAAAAATGGAATCCTGTATAAAATAAAACAGAAACGGAATTGGAATACTAATAAATCTTGCTATAATTTTTTCTAAAACTCTTTTTTATTCTGTGTCTTCTGCCACTTCTGTTTCGTGTTTAGTCTGAGAACGAGAATGTCAGAGGAAACACTGAATGTTTCTGCAGGTGGGAATGAATCCTCTAATTTCTCTTTACCGGAATATATTCTAATGAAACTGGGTCCGAAACAACTGGATCTAACCACGAGTTTGTTGTTGAGCATCATTTACAGTCTCGTGTTTGTGTCGGGGACGTTCGGCAACGTCTTCACCTGCATCGTCATCGTCAAAAACAACTACATGCAGACGACTACAAATTACTACTTGTTCAGTCTCGCCGTCTCCGACCTTATGCTCATTTTATTCGGTAAGTTTCTATTTATGATGCTTTAGCACTGGCGTAGGAAACGGGGGTGGGGAGGGGAGTAAGGAGACATGTGTTCACCCTCACTTTTTAGTTTGAGATATTTTGTATATATGTATTCATTTTCCAATGTAAATATATGTATGTGTATGTGCGCGCGCACACATATACACACACACACACACACACACACAGACCTCCGTCACATTTCGGCACATTCCTACACCACTGTTTAACGATAATGTTTCCTATTTAGGAACCAGCGTTTCATTTTTCGTGAAACATATTTTTAATATTGCAAACTTCAGAATGAAATGAAACACTGGTTTTGTCATCACATGTTCTAAGCCATAAATTATAATATTATGTAATTTTAACATTTTGTTTTATACATTTATTGTGTTCCGTTTATCTCAGTTGTTTGCTGCTGTAAACTAGAAAATAGATTTTTTTTTATCAAACTTGTAGTTGAAAACAAAATGAAAACTAGTAACCAAGATCTTGGTCAACAGATGGACTGTTTTCGAAAAAACACTAAGAGCGTGCATATTTTTGATACCATCAAAACTTTGCTAACCCTGTGTGTTTCTCGAGTTCTAACGGTTTTGCGTTTTGATCACGATGAAAATTTGCTAGTACCACGGGTTCCTGAAATATTAAAGGTTTTGGGTTCTGATCATCATGAATGTTTTTCTAGTAGCAATAGTACCAGATGTTCCTAGAATATTACAAGATTTTGTTCTGATCACCATGAAAACTTTACTATACTTCGCGTCACTAGAAGTGGAACAACAAAGCGACGGTTTTTTCAATGGAAAAATAAGTGACAAAACGGCAAACAACTGCCTCTCAAACCTTTTGCAACGTGTACATGATACAGAAAAGCATTTGAATTCATAACTTTTTGGATTATATATAGTTGCTACCATAACAAATATCGTAACTGAAAAGTGCAAAAAACACGGCTAAAACCGCATAAAAAAATCGTTTTTCTCCCCATAAAAAAATAATATACAGTACATCTTCTTGAAATTTTGTATAAAAAATTACGTCTTTCGTTTAATTTCCAAAATCGTTTTCCTTTTTGTTCAACAGTCCATAGAAGAAAAGTTATTGTTAAAAACGATGCTGCCAATCTGATGTGATGCGAAGTATAGTACCACGAGTTCCTGAAATACTAAAGATTTTGCATTTTAATCGCTATGAAATCTTTCCTAGTACCTAGCGTTCCGGAAATACTAAAGATTTAGCATTTTAATCGCTATGAAATCTTTCCTAGTACCTGGCGTTCCGGATATACTAAAGATTTTGCATTTTAATCGCTATGAAATATTTCCTAGTACCTGGAGTTCCGGAAATACTAAAGATTTAGCATTTTAATCGCTATGAAATCTTTCCTAGTACCTGGCGTTCCGGATATACTAA
>JAULBS010113782.1:0-14814 GCA_032355785.1 Symmetromphalus regularis | reverse complement strand
GGCAGACCTGTACCAATTTCTGATGAAAAAAGAAAATATATAGACACAGTAGATTTATATGTTTTAATTAAGTTTAAATTTTATTTTTATGACCTACTGTCATAGTTATAGGTTTTATAGAAGGATAGTCATTAGGTTGATATATAATGATACACAGAACCATATTGAGGTATGTATTGTGCTCGGAAAGTATTGCAATATACTGGTATACCAGTATATGCACCTCTACTAGCAAAATACATCATTAAAATCAGAATGTCTAAAGATGATGAACATTACCAGAATAAAAGGCAATAAAAAACTGCTCCAGAAACTTATTTTCTAGTAATTATATGTGAACTGTTATACAAATACATGTAAATATTGTCTGCTTTAATCTTTTTTTCTGATATAAAAAGGGTGTGATAAAATTCTGCACCTGATAATGATCAGCATTAAATTTAAACCATGCATTACATTAAAATATATTTGTATCAGTTAGTTTTACATTTCAAACTCAGACTGGCTCTCTTTTTAAACACACTACAATAGCAAGATTAACAAACTTGTATCTTATCATTTGGTCTTCCTACACAGTGTGTTTAAAGAACCCATTCCTGGTTTATCTCAAATCAGTCTGACAATTAAACTGCACAAACAACGAAAGATGTGAAAATCATTTGCAATTCAAGTCATGTACCGAGGTAATTACTGATGCTATCTTCCAAAAAACTGTTTGATGTTAGTGTAACATGGCTTTCAAAGCCTGCAAAATAGGACAGCAATGATTTGATCAGGTTTAATAACACATATATCTGGGATATTGTGTAATGTACTTTACATATACAGCACATCAAATTGGCAGTGACAATCACAAGTGCCATCTTAAAAGCCATCATAAAATTGATTTGCAGCAGTGTTGTACTATCGTCACATAAATATATCATGCAATATGCTATTTTTTGTGTTTTAAACTATTTTCTCTTATTCTCTTGCTATAGTTATGTCACTGGGACACACACATAAGTGTAAGTAAACAATTGATTTAGGTTATTTTCTCAATGAGAAAATGCTCATTAAAGTTATGTCAATGACACACAGGCAAATGCATAAGTAAACTGTTGATTTGTGTTTTTTCTCAGTGAGAAAATGCTTGCTGAAGTTATGTCATTGGGACACAGGCAAAAGCGTAAGTAAACTGTTGATTTGTGTTTTTTCTCAATGAGAAAATGCTAGCCATAGTTTATGACACCGCTGGACTTGTGATCGATACCATGACTACTGGAGTGTTGTGTTTGGTTAATGAGATGAAATGACAGTTAAGTTTGTGACATCCGTCAATAGGTTCAATACGAGCTGACCCATTACAATACAGACCATCATGGGATGGTACTGGACATTGATCCTCAGACTGATCAATGATGGCGCACACTGTGACAGATAGCAGATACAAATAATTATAGTCAATAGCATTTTGTTTTCATTACTTGTATATATAGCAGCCAGTATGAAGTTTATAATAGTATACAATTACTGAACTTATACACACAAATTAAAAACTACCAATAAGGGTAGTTTTATTTTTTTGGATTAGCAATTTCAAAGTCGAGTAGGTAAAACAAAAATTAAAATAATTTTGTTGTGTTGTTTTGATGTGCTAAAAAAATAACAGACTAATTCCACTTCCAGATCTCAGTGGATTCACTTAGAGCAGACATTTTTGAAATTAAATAGTCTTGTAGACCTAGTATTTGACAAAATATGTAAATTCCCAGACTATGTTTTTCAAATTTTATTTCATCCTGCAAATAGCTTTGGCTGTAACATTGTTTGTAGGAAAATTTAAAATAAAAAAAATTGAATTTTATTTCATTCTAGTTTTGCCTAATGCATATTGGCAGATTTATGATCTAAAAAAACAATAAAGTGTGGCCTAACCAAATTTTTGTTCGAAAAATACATTATAAAAAATCCCTTGCATATTAGATGTAATGGTTTGGATGCAACATATAGGAAATAATTATTTTAAGGGTTTAATCAGATCCAGCTTGTTCAACTGGCTGGAAAAAGAAATAGTCCAATTGAAAGGATTGATCTGATAGCTGTCATTGAGCTATCTCCAATCCCACAAACATTAAAAAGACCAGAAATTTGCTAAAATGATCACCACCCTTCCCAGCTATTATAATTCTGTGGCTGTAAAACACATGTAAAATGGCTATCAGAAGTATATAGCATGGTGGTAGATCATTCTGATGAGCTGAATGGTTGTCAAGTAGCTCCAGCAATCAACAGAATCAGCAGACTATGCTAATGAATTAATCATTAAACAAACATGACAATATATTGATCTCAACACAATGAAAAAAAATCTACATATACAAATAACCACTGTAATGCACCAGTTATTAAATTGTCCAAGTAACACAACACAAAAGTATAGGTAGTAGAAACAGACTGAACACAACACAAAGTATAGGTAGTAGAAACAGATTGAACACAACACAGAGAAACAATAGGTAGAAACAGATTGAACACAACAAAGAGAAAACAATAGGTAGAAACAGACTGAACACAACAAAGAGAAAACTAGGTAGAAATAGTCTGAACACAACAAAGAGAAAACAACAGATCGATACAGATTGAACACAACAAAGGGAAAACAATAGGTAGAAATAAATTGAACACAACACAGAGAAAACAATAGGTAGAAACAGATTGAACACAACAAAGAGAAAACTATAGGTAGAAACAGATTGAACACAACAAAGAGAAAACAATAGGTAGAAACAGATTGAACACAACAAAGAGAAAACTATAGGTAGAAACAGATTGAACACAACATAGAGAAAACAATAGGTAGAAACAGATTGAACACAACAAAGGGAAAACAATAGGTAGATGAACAAAACCTACAGTAATGTACTAGTTATCAAAACCTGAGAGAAAACCCAATATGATAAACCCTAGTATATGAACATCTTATTTATTAAGCCAGATGAATGATTTAAAGCAGAGTATGTAGGTCACAGTGACCGCACTTTTGGCAAAGAGGTGACTACTGATGCAATAAGTTTTTTAAATGAAGATTACTCAAGCACAAAAGCATTAGACTGCTAATTGAAAACGATCAATATTTTACGACAAAGGCCATGAGCAGAGGTGAATCCATGATTTTCAAAAAGGATTGAAGGTGAAGTTGGTTTTACGAGATCACTTTGAACAGAATGGAAAGTGGGGAAGGAAGGAGAGGGATGGAAAGGAAGGTGAGGTGAGTTGAGTCGATACAAGTGAAGGCAAGAATGGATTGGAAAGGGAAGGAAAGAACAGGGAAGGATACAGAAGAGAAGTGAACTGAAAGGAAGGAAAGGAAGAGAAATACTGGGTAGAGAGAGGATGAGATAGAGGGGATGGGAGAAAGGGACTGAAGGAAACATAGTTGAACAAAATCAAGACAATCATACCAAAATTTGAATGAGCAAAACCTTATAACATTAACAAATTTTCAACAACTATGTACTGATGCCAACTGACAAAAACTTAATTTTAAGAATATGATTGATGATAGCAAGTAATAAAACAATCAATCATGTATACTTGTAAGTGTGACCTCCAATAACAATTTCTGTTTGCACTCTTCAGTCCTGTCTAGCATTTAGAGCAGTGAAGAGGAAACATTCTTTTACTTAACAAGATCTAAAGCATTTCCTTCACAGTTGACAGAAAGCTCACAAAATAAAGCAAGGAAGTGTCTAAAAGAATCAACACAATAAAACATAAACCATCTGCCAGCCTGCCTAACTTGGTCCGCAAATGCCCAGACCACCAGACACAAATGGAAAGTGTGTTCATCAAACAATAACACAGCCAATAAAATCAAGCTGGGTTCCACTAACATATGATCCATTTCTCACTCTGCATGTTGCAATATTTTCTGCCACATTCCTCAACTGTGTCCTCAATAAACTCAAACAAATGGAGCGAACACTTTGCAGGATAAAACACACTTTCCCACCCCAAGAAACGCTTGCTTTCATATTTTCACAATATTCCTACTCGAGTTGATTCGTCAGCACTGCTTGCCATCTTCAAAGAGACATAAAATTTGTGTTTTTCAAGTATATGTGCTGTAATGACTACCACGTGTGGAATATTAAGGAAGCAGAGAAGTCTTGAATCGCAGTAAGACCAACTGCCGGAATGTCGAGGGTTTTATTGCTTTTTTTGAGCCAAAATGTTTGAGAACTTGTCTAAAACATGTTAAAACTGGCAATAGTCCCTCTGTTGTTGTTAAGTGTCCTCCAGCAAATAGCTTCCTCAAGTTGAGAGTTAATTCAGAGAGTGGGTGGTTAGTTGAAATTGCAGATGAAAAACTTTACCAAACTGGCAGTTATGACAGCATTCAAAACAAACACAGATGCATGCAAATTGAACTCTTGTTTTTTTCCCTTCTTTATATCATCAGAAACAGAAAAAAAACCCCAGTAATTTCTGTTTGAGTTTATTTGTAAGTTAAATCCTCTCAGGTTTCCTAATTCTTATCTTATCATAATCTAGAAATCCACATGAATCTGAACACCAGAGCTAATTACATTACATGTTCATTTCATGTTGTACATGTAATGTATTCATTATATAATCAAAACAAAACTGTTAGTGTTTAAAACTGTCCAAATTATGTTTTTCAAAACCAAATCATCATCATCTTAATTCAATTACTGAGAAAATAGTAATGATTCCAAGTGTTCACAAAAATATTGGCACATTCTGCCTCTAGAGAACATAAAGGTGTCATTAAATAAAACAAATTTTACTTTACCATAATGGGGCAGAATGTGCATGAGCCTAACAGTTAATATTAATTTAAACTTTGAAGTTGAATAATTTCTTTTTATAGGGGGGTCAATATAGAAGAATGCAGACATATTACCAATTAAATAAGTGAAACTGGTAAAATTAATTTTATATCAAATTTAATTTTACTCTCCTAAGACTTTTTGTAACTTTATATTTTATTTTTTTCCTCCCTCTGACATCATTTTGGGGGGGACCTATGTTTAAGAAACTAAAACAAAAAACATTCTGGCCTAAACAGCACACAAAATACTGTTCTGATTAAAGTAAACAGTATTTAAAACCCCCAACACTAATGATGTGCACTTTAAAGGGATGTGCAATTGTGATGTGCACATTAGGCAGAAGCACTAGCCCTTTTTCAAACATTGATTAAAATGTACCCTGGGGCACGTTTCAGTTATAGGCAGCCAGACCTGTCTCTTTAACTAGTTCTGAAATGTGGGTGTGGCTTGTTGGCAGAAAATGTCAAAGTGAAAATAAATTGTGTTAAACAATTTGAAGCTTTAATGCACATTAAATGTCTTTGATTCACTTTGTTAAAATTTTAAATTGAATTTTTCTTATTTCATTTGGTAGCAACGTCATCAATGTTAAGCTTTTTAATAAATATTTGTTTTAGTTCAAAAATCAAACAGGACAAACAAAAATAGCATTATTGAGAAGTGACTGTACCGTATTATGCTGAATCATCTTACAAATAGGTGCTGCCTCTATTATGTCCACTGATACAACATCCTCCAGAACTTTATTTCTAGGAATGAGATTCCCTCTTGATATTTAATAAAGGACCAAGAATTCTTTTCCACATAGAAAGAAAAAAATGTTTTTTTTATTTAATGATGCCTCTAGAGCACATTGATTTTTATCTTATCAGCTATTGGACGTCAAACATAAATATTATGGTCAATCTGATGTATTTCTTTAGAGGAAACCTGCTGTTGCCACAAAGGCTACTCTTTCTGGTCAGCAGCAAGGGGTTGTTTATATGCCCTTTCCCACAGATAGGACTGCACATACATGGCCTTTGATGAACAAGTTGTGGACCACTGGTTGGAATGGAAAATAGTCCCAACTGCAAATTCGTCTACTGAGAAGGATTGATCCGATGACTGATCACTTCACAGGCAGACATGCTACCACTTAAGTTACATCCCGTTCTTTTCCTCATAATTTTATGTTTAACCCATAATAATATACATATTTTTGAAATATTTATTACCTACACAAACTATGGTTACACAAGGGTTAAAATCGGAATAATTTATTCACTGAACATAATTATAGAGAATCCGCCAGTAGTACTATAAATATTCTAATATTATATTCATAAGTCATACAATGTCTTATTAAAATTTAAAGAAAAAGATGTGGTGGAAATAAAAATCTATTTTTTAAATTTCAGTGACTTTTTACACAGGTTTTTTAACAGACAACTTCGGATATGTTTTTGGGAAAGATAGTGTTTGTTTGCAATGAAAAAGAAAACAATGGGAAAATGGATGGACAGCTGGACACACATAAAACAAGGAGACAATAGTACATGGTTTTTTGACTACTTACCTCTAGGCTTTGAAAGTTATTGCTGTTCACAGGAAATGATCAGTAAGTGGAATTCTGTAAAAAAAGAGAATAACAATATAAAACATGTATGTACATTTATTTATTTACAGACTATCTACATTTATTAACTACACATACTTGTACCTAGCTCCTAGTTTAAAGGAAGACGTTCAAATGAGCTACCAGAAGTCATAATAATTGATTCCTTAAAAAACACCCTGTTTTTCTTTTCTTTTTTCCTTTCCATCCATTACTCAATGACTGGTGTTCCTATAAGCTTAAATAAATTCATAGCCACTTTAATTTCCCAATACTGACTTAAAACTAGTTTACAATTTCAGAAGAGTCTTGAAATCAAAAAAAGAAGATAAATAATAGTAACTTAATAGCACAATAAATAGATGTGAAGATCACCTGTGAAGGAAGAAAAGACTTCAATTATTTAAATCATTTTATACATATACAATCGTAGCTGGCTCATTAATTCCAGCTCACGAACATAAACTGTAGGTTTTGGCTTATTACCTCCAAATGAGACAGTGCTGAAACCCCATGGTAATAACAACATGGTCCCTAAAGTAGAATAAGTGCAGTGTTTATAAGCATGATACATGTATCACCAACAAAAAACATCCCATCCACGACTCCAAGGGAGCCTACTTTGTCTTAATAACATCTAGGGAAATGGTGTTTATGGGTTCATATCAATAGCTATGAGAGCTCAATTTCTACAGGCAATATCTGGGGGATACAGTATTCAAAAGTTCAAATCCTATATTCTTTATAAACTAGTCATAGATAGGAAATTCTTGGACATATCACTTACAAGTTTGAATACATAACATATAGATGTACCATGAATAAAACAATTAATAACTCTAGGGATCCCATTTTATATGGACAACATCAGGAACACAGTGTTTGTACATGTATGTCCCATTCCTATAACACCAGCAACTACTGTAAAATTGCTTGGATCAGGCATTCATTTTAAATGAACCATTTTAGTGAAAGACAAAATGAAAGGACTGTTTTCCCTGAAGATTACAATAAAGCTTAATAAAACATATTTCTCATGATGAGCATAGGAAAGTAATTCATTACATCTGTTTGTCTTTAATCAGGCGAAGGAATCTGTCATGTGTGCATATGTGTGGAGAAGTACATTTATATACATAGCATGCTATTTATTAACAGCAATGTTTGAACATGTCTCAACAGACCTACTTCTTTTGTTTCTCTTTTTCAGAAATAGATAATACGCATGTGGAAGTAATCAGACAGAAGATGCTGTCATGGATACAATAAAGAGACAATAATAGTGATGAGCTATTTATCAGCAGTAATTTCTCAACATGTAGTCAATAATGTGATGGAGGTGCTACATGTAGCTCAGTTAGAACATCTGTCTGAGATGCAATGAGTCATCATACCAATTCCCATCAAAGAAACCTTTGGATATTAATCATTCCAGCAAGTAGTCTAAAACTGGTGTAACAAATGCTATGGTATATGCCATCCCATCTGTGGTAAAGGGCATATAAAAGATTTGTTTCTGCTTATCTGAAAGAATAGCCTATGTGACAACAGTGAGTTTCATCCAAAGACTATGAGTCACTTTGTTACCTAACAGCCACTGATTAACCAATGTGATGGGGTGTCATTAAGCATTCCTTTCTTTCAAAAGGTTTATTTTTGAATGATAACAAAACAATATAGTGGTGCAATAGCAGTTTTGTGATGGAAACTCAGTCTGGTTTGATAATTTGGTCCCCTGGGATATCGCTATTTCAGCAATAAACAGAAAAGCTATTCTAATCCAATGTCATATTTTGTTAAAATTTAATTCTGTCACAGCTGTAATGCACTCCAACAACATGCATTTGCTCTGACACTAATTATGAATGAGAAATGTATTTTTGAAGATCCCAAGCGATATCATTTGCATTATTACAACAGAGTCACACACAAGCGGGCAAGACATAATTCCAGAAGAGCTTTTTATCATGTCTGAACAATGAGAAGTGTCTTTTGATGAGGTAATTTATAAAAACACAAAACACAGATTGTGCCAAAAGTCATTTTCCACCAGACCAGGGTGCTCAGTGAGGCAGCAACCAGAATGTGTCTTGTTCAAATTAAACACAACTTGGCTCTGATGACAATCCCAAGCCAGTGATGAGCATTACAGATCAAAATCTTATTGTGGACTAACCGACTTGTTAGGACAGATGATTTAGAACAGTTTACAGAACCATAGTGGTTAGGTGACCAGGTCGAAGAATTTAAGTATTGGGTTTGAATCCCATCAGATATATAGGATTTTTAATCCCACAATAGGAAGGGGTATAACTCACCTAATGTTTGGTCTACTTCATAGATATGATCAGTTAATGATTTCCATCCAGTGTTTAACAAATGTATGTATGTTGGTACATATGTACATACATTTGTTTGTATGTATATAGAAGACAGTTGTTTGTACATTCCTTTTAGAGAATTCTTTTAAAACATCCCTTCCCATTAATCAAGCATAACTTATGTGGTGACTACAGCTTTCTCTCTTGCATTAATCATTAACACATTTCCCAGAAAGTTGTTGCTTGCCCATAACTTATGTGGTGACTCCAGCTTTCTCTCTTGCATTAGCCATTAACCCATTGCCCAGAAAGTTGTTGCTTGTCCATAACTTATGTGGTTACTGCAGCTTTCTCTCTTACATTAACCATTAACCCATTTTCCAGAAAGTTGTTGCTTGCCCATAACTTATGTGGTGACTGCAGCTTTCTCTCTTACATTAACCATTAACCCATTGCCCAGAAAGTTGTTGCTTGACCATAACTTATGTGGTGACTGCAGCTTTCTCTCTTGCATTAACCATTAACCCATTTTCCCAGAAAGTTGTTGCATGCCCATAACATCATTGTTAAACCATAAAATCAACATAAAAAATGTAAATACATAGAAAATTGAACCATAAATTCGACATAAAAAATGTAAATACATAGAAAAAATAAGTTTTAACTTTACTAAAAATGACACATTGTCACTTTTTAACGTAAAAAAATACAAGTTTAATTTTAAAGTGAAATATTAATGTCATTCTACTGCCTGGGTGAGATGTAAATAAATGTGTTTTGAATGAGCTAGTTTATGGCATGTTGATGGATTAAACTGCCAACTTCACGCACTTATTGGGTATTCCACACATGATTTTAATATGGCAGGTCCTCACTTGTTACACACTTTCAGCATAAAGGTCATCATTAAAAGTTCAAACTTTAATCACTAATACAAGAGAAATGTTTTGTTTATTACATCCAAATGAAAACAAAAGCAACAAAATGAAACATTCAATAAGCAAGCACAGTTCACTACGTAGAATGAGGTATATTTACATACATTACATATAACCAGGATTATATGATATTCCAAATGTTAAAAGAATCTGAAAGTGTCAATAATTATGACGAATTTACAAAATGCACTAAACTGACATTACTGTGTATATTTCCCAGAATTAAACAAATTGCCAACAGTATAAAAAAGGTTTTGACACAAGACAGTACAGTGTTATGCTTTAGATATTTTATGCAAAAAACATTTGTACAATTAGTACTATATATAATTGTCAAGTACATTGTTTGGATAAAGTTACTAGCCTGTGTGAACAGAAGCTCAAATTACATTGGCTAATACTGTCCCTTGCATAAAGATCCTCAGTGGACAGAAGCTCAAATTACATTGGCTAATACTGTCCCTTGCATAAAGATCCTCAATGGACAGAAGCTCAAATTACATTGGCTAATATTGTCCCTTGCATAAAGATTCTCAGTGGACAGAAGCTCAAATTACATTGGCTAATACCGTCCCCCCTGCATGCAAGTTCCTGTGTAGACAGAAGCTGATATTGCATTGGTTAGCATTGTTCTTTGCATGCAAGATACCATAAGTGAAGGTGAGACATGACACTTCAAATAACAGCAATCTCCAGAGAGACAGCACCACCAGCTGGGAAATGATCTTTCTTGCTTAATTTTACTACAGCCCCATTGTTCTGGGAGAAAGAGACAATTATGCAGACCAAAACCCCTGGTGCAGATTTATTGAAAAAGATGCATCATGCTACTAAAAAATGAGTCAAAGTAATTTGAGATTACAAGCTTCTGTCAGTTCAAATTTTACTCAGCAATAACCTAGGAGAAGCCATTGGTCTTTAATGACTGCAGACAGAGCCTCTCTTGATAGACCCAGCAAGAAATGTTGTTATATATAATATTGCAAGATTATCTGGAGGATCATGTCACCAGACATACACAAGAAATAAAACTATTTACTAACATTGCAGATGCAATATCTTATTGCTCAGCAAGTAAATCTTGTAATCTGAAATGAAATTTTAAACCTTATAATTATTAGAAAAAAGAAAATAGAAATTAATATATTTTTTGTTTTTTTTATCAGTTTTCACATCATCTGTTTTACCTTTATGTTTGAGGAAGCCAAATACTTTTTTTAGAAAAGTATATGACAGAATGCAAGATGATATATTTCACAGTTATTATGTACATACATTCTTAACGTCTAAACAAAAAATGAAAATATAATGTTTCTGGCAACACAACCCAACCTACAAAAAGGTGCCAACAATAATCTTTCACTTTGATATAATAAATTTAAGCTTTTTTTTTCAGTATCCAAAACTGGTAACTGGTAAAAATAAAATTAATATATTTGTCTACCTATCCTAACAAAACAATGTTCAAGCTCTTCACTAAAATACATCTTTCTTAAATTTAATGTTAAACTTTGTCAGTTTGGATGTTAACATTTATGTGCTTGATTTGAATTTAGTATAAAGTTTGTATGAACACAACAATTTGCAGATAACATTAGCAGATCTGAGAATGTCTTGAGGGGAGAGCACAAACTGCACTCAATGTGGGAGGAGGATACATTGATAGCTTATATTTATAACTGTGTACCATTCAGGTCTTGGTATTCTGTATTTCTTGTGTCTGAAATACTAAATGTGAGGCAAAGGATCTAAGACTGTGAAAAGTGTGTTAAGATCAAAGATTAATGGAAAGGTAAGAACTAAAAACAGCTAGTACCTATAGGGTCTCTAGAGGCATTTATTTTTTAAATGTCATTTGGGCATATTCCACAGAACATATTTACTTATTTATTCCAGAAAAAAAGGGAAGGTAAAAGTGATGTAATATCCAAATTCCATCAATTGCCTCTGTATCTATCTTTGTTCTTTGTTCATTTCAAAAGTATTCAGCAGAATCTAAAGATATTTTATTAGTTAAGTATTCACAAAATGGGCCTCTGAACCCACTATAGGATTAGGTGTAAAGAAAATAAAGAATCAAAGGTTAGCCTGCAAGAATTGAAGCAATGTGTGATGTTGTAACAAAGTGACTCAGTTGTAGCTTCTCATTTATGTCTCATCTACAAGAACACAGAGAAAGTCTGCTAATGACCAGATTTACTGTCTGGAACAAACACTGGTGCTTGAAATCAGGGTTGTATATTCCATGTTTTACCAGATGATTCTCATAATAAAATATATAACAGACTGTGCAAACTGGACCATTGAAGGACCGAAATAATACACTGGCTTATGTAAAAATAGAAAACTGTTTTTATCAAGTGTTATAATACAATTAGGATCATTTAGACAGTATAATCTTTGATTTTTTGTTTTTTAAATTCTGTTTTGGTCAGTTTGTTCAACCAATTTTTTTTTTCTTTCATAAATGCATAAAATTAACCTTAAACAATTGGTAATATAAATAAGACAAGTTTTAGAAATTTAAAATAATTTAAAAGGAACATAATAAAATGTTACATTAATGAGTGTTAAATGAAAGAAAAAAACAATAAAGAAAAGAACAAAGGAAATGCAGAAAGACATAAAGTCTTATAAGCCAGGTCTCCTTAACAAATTGTTTTATCAAATACAATTACATTGTCCATAGGGACCAATATCAACCCCAGAAAAATCCTCTATTTAGCAGAGATAGCACCAACCATAGAATGCCATCACAGGGCCAAATCATGCATGAAAAAATAATCCATCTTGATTAAGATCAGAGTTAAAGATTTGAAACACTTCTGCCTTATTTCCAACCTCAAAGAGAAGATTTTTATTTGCCTCTGTCCTTCTTAACCATGCCAGTGCATAATTTGATGGTATATTGTTTTCATTCTAATCCTCTCCTGCCCACAGGAATAAAATTAAATAATCCAAAATCATGCTGGAACCATCAATGAGATCTTTATCAGGCTTAGCTTGAAGAGAACCTTGTGAAGAAGATGTCATGAGAAAAATGATCTGCTGCACGGATTAGAGATTCCCCATTTGCAAACATGACCTCAGACACCCAGCACAATAGTCTGACAGCCACAACTGAAATATAATATTTACAAAACATTGAAAAGAAATCACTAACACTGAAAAGCAGACCACACACAAATGGCAGGCCTTGAAATAAAGGACGTCACTCCATATTCTGTACTTGAAGATCATGTGCATCACAGCTAATTTCCTGTAGCATCCTCGCTAACAAACTGTGTGGATGCAAGCACACAGAAGCTCGGATATTTACATGGATGTCTTCCTGACATCAATGACCACCAGGAAATGACATTAAAACTTCAATTGTGGATCAATGTCAACCAAGCGCTGACCTACACAGTCTGGACAAGTAATTTTCACAATGATGGACTCATGTTTTTTTTCTTGCGGGTTTATTAGAGATGAGAAGATGAGGCTCTGTGTCATGTAACTTACAGACTAGTATTATTAACTTCAGAAGCTTACAACACATCCATTTTATTACTTTTTCAGACAGCACAATTTGATTAATTGAATCTGTGTAGAAAATATTTTCTAAAACTTGGCCCCAGAAGCTTCGTACAGATTCATTATACACAAGATGACACAGATTCATTAATTGAATTTAACTATGATGAAACTAATCCAACAGTGATGAAACTATCTTCTAAAATCTGGCCAGATTCAATTTGATCATAATCCATGAATATCTGGCTGAGAAATATTCTCTTGCTCATGTGTCAAATATTAATCTGATATTTTTATATGATGAAAAATGACAAAGAAAGAAATGTATTTAATTATTTTATATTGATGGCAGAAAAAGTAATGAAAATTAATAGAAGAAATGTTTGTAAATATTTTTGTAACAGCTATCAGATGATTATTTATTTATCAATCAAAATGAAAGCACATTTTTATTTTTATAATAAAACAAATCCAAGTTATGTGCATAATACATTTTTCTTATCCTCTGAACTGAGGTTTATGGGTAATTTAATCTCAATTTTAACCCTGGGGGTTTATTTAAGTATTGTGTATAAGTTCCTATAAGCTTCATTATTACATAATAGTTATCTTTAAAAAGTTTATCAAGATTATTTTTTATTACACTGTTTTATAGTTAAAGTTTAGTCATTTGAGAATTACATATCTTCAAAAAATATATATGTACAATAAAAGTTATTTTTGTTTTATATATTTTGTTTAACTGTTGTCTTAATGACAGGAGAATTACCAAATATTTTTCAAACAATGTAAGTTATTTTTATTACAAATATTGTATAAAGTTTGTCTTAATGGCTGTTGAATAACATGACAATACCAATCTATTTGAACTGTTAAACTTTGTGTTACAGTAACAAGTTGAAAATCAGTGTAGAACAAGCTCATGTGGAGATTGAATTAGCTAATCACCAGACTCAATTTGCCAATTACGTTAGCAATTGTGCTGTCCTATACCCATTAACTAGTTCTACTACATGCAGACTATAACATATTTGTATAAGCAAATTATTTGCAAATACGATGAAAATGATATAATCGATAACTGCAAGTCTTTTTTTTGCAGAAACAGTAAACTGGTTTTTGAGAGCAATTGAGTGTTCTGATTCATCTAATACATTTACAACAAACCAAATCAAATTACATCCAGAACTACACATACGTTTAGCCCATAATGCATCTAAGATAATAAACTAATCAAGTTATATCTAGAACTACACATAAATTAGTCTATGAGCTTTATAATGCATGTAAGATAATAAAGCAAATCTAGTTATATCTAGAACTACAAATAAATGTAGTCCACAATACATGTAAGATAATGAACCAAATCAAATTACATCCAGAACTATACATAAATTTAGTCCACAATACATGTAAGATAATGAACCAAATCAAATTACATCCAGAACTATACATAAATTTAGCCCACAATACATGTAAGATAATGAACCAAATCAAATTACATCCAGAACAATACATAAATTTAGCCCACAATACATGTAAGATAATGAACCAAATCAAATTACATCCAGAACTATACATAAATTTAGCCCACAATACATGTA
>JAULBS010113771.1:0-14815 GCA_032355785.1 Symmetromphalus regularis | reverse complement strand
TGTCTGTGGGATAGTGCATATAAAAGATCCCTTGCTGTTTATAGAAAAAGCAGCGGGTTTCGTGTCTCCTACTAACATTAACCTCTGTAATTGGATATAAGCACGAAAATAAATACAACCACCACCACCACCACCACCACCATTCTGCTGTGGAGGACTTTTTACACCACCAGGAGTCATCGTTCTAAACCGGTCGGGTTTTCTTTTGTGCTAGAAGGCCGTTAAATAAATAAATCTGCACCGGTCGGATACAAACACTTAGGCAACGTTGGCAGAATTTTGTGGACCTCGGAATTATGTTGAAGTATAATTAGCGATCAACAGAGTCAACGCAGTTCATCACAGTTAGGCTCAGAACGTTTCGGCCACCCTATCCAGATCCTGCGCACTATTGTGGGTGTATGGTCATGATGTCAGCTGCCATCATCTACGACCACAGGACAGATTTCATAAGATAGAAAGGAGAGTAACATATGTCCGTTATCTTTATGAAGTTCTGAAGATAAATGTAACTTAGTTATATCATCCTATAGGTTGATTCGTTATTATTTTGATTTGCCGCAGGACAATATTCACCTGCAAACATGTCACCATGGAGCTTTTCACAGACAGTAACATCAAATATTTGACCTAAGTAGCTAAAGGTTCAGACATAAGTTACATGGAAAATCTTTTAAATGAGCTGGGTCGTCAGATCCTCACAATGTGGAAGAACAATTTTTCGCTGTGCAACAGCAGTGGTTGAATATCAACAGTGTTACCAACAGACATCTCAAGCAGTGTGGGTCTAGACCAGTGATTCCCAAAGTAGGCTGTACTGCCACACTGGGGTGTTGGAAAGATTCAAGGGGCAGTTGGGTAAAAGGGGGCGGCAGGGTGCCACCAGAACGAAAAAGTACTATTTTTTATTATTATTTTTAACTAATACCAAGAAAGAGATTTGTCTTTATATATGTGTGTGTGAAGTTGGGAGATTGGGAGGTGGTCTGGGAACCAGTTGTCTAGATAGTGCCAGGATGCTCATTTCACATGTGACGACATCTCCGTATGCTTTACAGGCATTACCGTAGTAGTAGTAGTGAATTACATTTTTCAACATTCTCGTGCGATGGGTCGGCGGATCGATCCCATTCAGTGAACCCATGGTACTATTTGTGCTGATTAACCAGCGACGGGGTGTCGTTAAACAAAGAATTCTTTCTTTTTATTTGTACCGTACATTCTGTTCTGCCATATGTGTATGCTTTAATCGATTTGAATGAAAAGGAAAGAAAGATTTAGTGGGGAATGCTCATCATGTTTTAGTGTGACTGGCGGGCCTGGTTACGTGAGTGGGCATTAAGATGTAACAAATGCAGTTACTGACAAAGAAAAGATTTAATTACGTGAAGATAACGTCACCTCACAAATAACTGACAGCAGAATGGTTAGATGCACAAAAACTCAAGCCACGTATTTTAAGCACAACGATATAAGTACGGTAAGGTCGTGGGTGTTACGTAGCAATTTCACTGGTTCCAAACGTTCTTACTGGATTTAACATGTAATCGTAAAAACTAGTCTAGCAAGCGGTTCGCTATTTGGTTCTGAACGTAAGGCTAACATCAAGAGGTAACTAATAACGTTACTAAATTACAAAAGAAGATTTAATTACTTATTCATAGCGTGGCAGAAAACTATCATACTGAACTGTCTTGAATAATACAAATGTCGACTTACACCATCAAAACCAGAAATTGCCCGCAGCATTCGGCAATGCCGTGGAGATTAACGCGATATTTTGCATTTTCCGCGGCACAAGTTTTGCTGCAGACTAAAAAAAATTTTAAGGTGTATTTTTTTCTTATTAAAAATAAAGTATACTTTACGCAAAAATTAACGTTGAAAATGCCTTAGACACTATTTCTCCACAGCATCTAATTTGCCGTGGACGTTTTCTTAATTTTAGAGATTGCAACACATGACATTACAACGGCAACCAGAAGAGAACAGTTCGTTGGTTCTTGGCGTGAGTAGACACGAACACTTAACTCATAAAATTATTGGATAAGAAAAGAAGATTTAATTACTTGGCGTGACAGACAATTATCATAGTGAACTGTCAAGATTCATACTAACGTAGACTTACGCCATATGATATTACAACGGCAACCAGAATAGAACTGTAATTTGGTTGTGGGCGTGTGTAGACATGAGCACTTAACTAATATAGTTACTGGATAAGAAAAGAAGATTTAATTACTTATAGGTTGCGTGATAGACAATTATCACAACGAAAATTAAAATTAAAATATTTCTTATAATGGTTTAAAACGAAAATATAGTGTTAAACAGTCTTGAATCAAGATTATGAGATTATGTATTGCCTTTTTTACTAATATCAAACAACGAATTAGTGATCGTTATTTTCAAGAATGGAATGATTATCGCATCGAACTGTCCAAACAAAAACATTAACGAGTTTAAAGCGTTTTTATTTTAATTTTATTTTATTATTATATAACTAATTTCTTTTATCTCATAATCAAGAAATGTACTTAGAAGATTACGATTACTTGTTTGTGAAACTAGTAGATATACAAAAAATATCTTATAAGCGTAGAATATGTATATACTGTAATATTCGAGTTATTTATCGTCATATAAGACAAATGTATCTGCTTAAAATCTATAATAGACCATGTAAGCCAAGAATCTGGTTTGGAATGCCTGGTCATATTAACGTTGGTAGTTTTAAATTACATCATGATGACCCACTACTGGTGGTGGTTATACTCAAAGATGAAATGCATTAGCAGAATAGAGGACAAACTACAATGGTAGAGAAGTCTGGCAATGACCACAAACATTCGTTATGTAGCCTTTCTCAAGATAACAATGTGCAGTCTGGAGGAGACCACTACGTAATGTGTCTGAATAGGACAACTCTGCAGTCTGGGGAAGGTGGGGGAACCATTAAGTAGTCCGTCTGAAGAAGACCACTAGTTTCTTCCAAAAAGACTACAACTGAAAAAATAATTTTAAAGTTTCTATCAAACCTGTCTATAAGAATCACCTGTGGGATATCTCTGAAACAGTCGATAAAATAAGGTCGCATATACATTTTTTGTTTTGTTTAACGACTCCACTAAAGCATATTGATTTATTAAGCATCGGCTATTGGATGTCAATATTTGGAAAATTGTGACACGTAGTCAAGTGTGAGCCAACCTCTGAAGGGGTTTTGAACCATGGTCTTCAGTTTGGACCAGGGCCAAAGAGGCTCACACTCGCTTATATGTAGGTTGAAATAGACATTTTACTAAAGACTGGTTTCTATGTTGAAATACTACGAAAGAATATAGTGTAGCAGGCGCAGATGCAGGATTTCTGAAAGGGGGGTCCAGATGTGGATTTCTGAAAAGAGGGATGGGTCCAAAAGTGATGAGTGAATAGAAATAGTGGGGGAAAAAAAATTCACGTCCTACAACTCTTTAAAAGTTAAAAAAAAAATTCGAGAAAAGGGGTCCTGGAACCCACCCCCTGGATCCGCTAGAGGTGTAGCATTTGTAGAAGATTCTCTTATATATTTTATCTGTTCACGCATCTGTACAATCAAACTAGTTTTGCTCTCTCACAATAGTGATCACTCTGGGTAATAACAACCTACGGATCATACAGTCAAAACCTTCCGCGTTTAATCTTGACATGTTGGAAGTGACCATTCATAGAATAGTCTATATATAAATATCTCATTTCATAACTGTCTGAAGGAAATAATTATTTTCTGAAAATAAGTATTACAATACAAAAGATTTTCATTTCAAGTCAGACTAGCCAGTAAGATGAGGAGATGAGGGGAGTGGAGTGGAACTCAAATTCAATACATCGGTTTCAAACACCTATTTTGAGAGCCCTCATTACTTCCTCGTTCGCTGTATTATCTATTAATTTTGTCCTTATATTCCAATTCATGTACTTATATGTCTAAATTATGATCAAAATTTGAAATGTTGAGCAGACGGTTGAAGAAAAAACCCATACAATGTTCATTTAAAACTGTTTCAGGGTATATATTTGAATTAATTATCCACACAACTGTAAAATTTCTGTTGTTTTTATTATTATTATTTATTTATTTTTTCATTTGTTTTGTTTTTGTTTTTGTTGGGGTGTTTTCTTTGTGTTTTGGTCAATTTAAATAAAAACATGGGTGATCAGCTTTGGAATTTTTATAAATTTATTTTTCAATTACATAATCTGGATGTAAAACACAAACTTTCCAAAGCAATTTCACTCATTTATGTTAGGGCAGGTATCTCGGTAAAGTAAGTACATGTATGTTTTTTTTAATATTATTAAATAAATAAATAAATTTAAAAAAAAGAACACACACACACCTCCTGTGGAAGCTGATGAAATTCTGTATGTCCATAATGATTTAAAAAAAAAAAAAAAAAATGATGGTAAAGATTTAGGCACGTATGTGCTTATAGTTTATTAGCATGTTAATTTGTATGATTTTAAATCATGAATATTCTTATTTTTATTTCGAGCAATACTAATTTTTGTTTTTTGTTTTCTCTATATCAAAATCGGTTCAATTAAAAACATATTATACTTATTTATACTTGTTAAAGAAATTAGAAATGATTAAATCCTCTCTTTCAAATAAGAAAACGTTTAACATGTTTAAAAAAATTAAAAAACAATAATAATAAAATAAAATAAATAATTAAATAATACGGACTTGACAACTAACAGGTTAGGCAGGATATGCTTACCTTTCATGGACACCTGGCATCATTTAATCTCTGCTTAGATTGTCATCTATTTTGAAGATACGTGTTATTTGCAAAATGTTTATCGGAAACAACAATGACGTCAACAATGGCTGCTACGTAACAATGTTATAACGTAATAAGAAAGCAATATAATTAATACTGCTTGATCTACTTATATCGGTAAGAAAGTTTTGTTTCTTTTAAATTAATTTTTAATATGAGCGGATTTTATTTATTTATTTATTATTATTTTATTTTGTTTATTATTTTTTTAAGAGGTGTGTATTTGTTGTTTGTTTGGATCCATTTAAAATAATTTTTATCCAGCTAGTGTTTCATAACTGGTGTAACAAAGACCGTGGTATATGATGTCTTGCTTCTTTGTGACGACAGCGTATTTCCGCTGTAGACCATGAGTCGCAATGTGCTGAGTCGCTGTTATACAAACAGTCCTTTCCTTTTATCTTTGATTCCGAATTATGCGAGACGCAGAATTAATTGTTTTGTAAATCACGTATCACTGGCGTTTAGAAATCAAACAACACTTTCTTTCATGTTGGTAATAAACACAAACATAACTTCTAAGTTATGTATCCATTTCTGTCAATGCCCATCTCATTTTCCTTTCTCCCGTGTGTACTGATTAGATGGTTTCAGAAAGGCTATATGGTGTTAATAACTGTAATAGATATTCGTATTATTTGCAGTGAAATAGCAACTGAGAATCAATTTCTCAATTCAGTGGGAAACGAATCTTTAGTATTGGTTTATTATTTTGTATCACTACGCCATTAGCATTTTAATACTTAAATATTAAGTAGAGCCATTTAGTTCCTTTTCTTTATCATCTTCTGCGTTCAGTCTATCTTGTAATCAGTAAAGCTGATGTGGCCATGCAGAGCCAACTTCCAGTTTGGTGTAAGTTGTTCTAAATATCGTGTTAATGGTTCCTAATATTAGGTTAATTACTGCAGAAATCGGTTTTAATTGATCCTAATATCGGTTTTAATTGCTTGCAATGTTGACTTAGTCCATTTATTTCGTGAAACCAAATTAATGTATGCTTTCATATTGACTCTCGAAATAATGGCTTTATTTTATTGTTACAGTTTATGAGCCTCCAGTTATAATTCGAGTTTACTTGTTTGTCGAGTATTATTAAACGCGGTTCATTTCCCAGTATGACTCGTCACTGACTAAAATGATACAAAACCGTTAGTAATTAAAACCAGCCTCCTTGGTGCTGTGGTTAAGCTATCGGTCTCATGGCTGGTAGGTACCGGGATCAAATCTCAGTCTAGGCATGGAATTTTTAATCTCAGTATTGGCTCTAACGCGGAGTAAGTGCTCCACAAAGCTCGGTAGGCATACCACTTACACTGACCAGTAGTGCACAACTGGTTTAACTGGTATGTGCTATCCTGTCTGTGGGGAAGTGCATATAAAAGATCCCTTTCTGTTTATCGATAAGAGTAGTCGCATTAGTGTGTCGGCAGCGGATTTCGCCTCTCCTACTAACACTAACCTCTGTCCTGGACAGATAGTACAGGAAGCTGAGTTGTGTGCCCAGGACAGCGTGCTTGAACCTTAAATGGATATAAGAACGAAAATAAATACAACCAACCAACCAACTTAGTAATTAAAACCTTGAATGCTTCTAAACTTCTATAGAGACAACAAGCATGACTACTGAAAGAAAGTATGGTTGGGAAGAAGGGGTGCAACGATATACCGGTATATTGCAATACTTGTCTTGCGCAATACATGCCGCGACATGGTTTCATTTATAGCGATATATCTACACTTGAGTATCTATCTATAAAACATTAACTATGACAGTAAGTTATAAAAATAACAGTTAAACTTAACTGAACCATAAAAATCGACTTTGTCAATGTATTCTCTCTTTTTTTTCCGTCAGAAATTGGTACAGGTCTGCTTACCTGAGATATGTTTAGTAATTAGTATGATAGTATCAAAATATGATTTTATCGCACCTTGGTAATTAATCAAACTGTATTGAAATATGTATTGCAATATGGGTTTGCTGTATCGCAGTATATCGCAATACGGTTTTGGCCGTTACGTAGCACCCCTACTGGGAAGACAGTGAGGGGATAAGGGGTATAAAGAGATCAGAGCATGATACATTTTGAACGTGCTTCCATCAAATTATCAGTCTGGTCAGGAACTTGCACTACAAACTGTGAAAAACGTGAAACTTTTTCAATTTTATAAATGAATGCTGTGAAGGTGATTATGTATTCCATTCTTTCTTGTAATTTTTTTCTTTGATTGTTCTTTTAATTCTCTCTACTTCTTGTCTAGACTAGTAGCCTTTTATAATATTCTGTCTATTCAGACCGACCCAGACAGTGACGTGATTGTTTAGTGGTAGACTGAAAGAGTTTACAAGAAACCTTAGACGTGCTGTTATTCATTCTTTATAATTATGCAATCTAGCCGTATTATGCTTTCAAAGAGAACAAGTGATATCGATTTTATTATACTATAATCTGATGAAAGAAAGAAAGAAAAAGAAAGAAAGAAAAGGAAGGAAGGAAGGAAAGAAAGAAAGAAAGAAAGAAAGAAAAGAAAAAAGGAAATAAAAATAAATGTTTCTTTAACATAATGTCTACTAAGAGATTATTTTTAAAGTGATATTTGCAAAACACGCTACTATTTTCAACTGCAAGATTCCCTTACATTTCCATCGGACTCGTGGCTGGTAGGTACTGGAATCAAATCTTAGTCGCGGCATGGAATTTTTAATCTCAGGATCGGCTCCAACCCAGAGTGACTACTCGCAAGTCTCAGTGGGATATTTGTTTACCATTTACACCAACCAGTGGTACACAATTGGTTTAACAAAGGCCGTGATATGCTCTATTTTGTCTGTGGGATAGTGCACATAAAAGATCCCTTGCTGTTTATCGATAAGAGTAGCAGCATTAGTGTGGCGACAGCGGGTTTCGTCTTTCCTACTAACACTAACCTCTGTCCTGGACATACAGCACAGAAAGCTGAATGGTGTGCCCAAGACAGCGTGCTTGAACCTTAATTGGATATAAGCACGAAAATAAATACAACCAACCAACCAACCAACTGACGTCCATTTTAGACAATATCTGGAAAAAATTAAAATTCTCAACTGAGCTAGCTGGACAACATTCACAGGAGAGCCGTTTCATACCTGAAAACGTAAACCGGTAAGTGTTTGTGCACTCGACTTTTATTGTTTTGTTTTATCCCACTAAATATGAATAACGAAAAACTGTCCTCCTTGTTTGAAATTTCTCATCTGGAATGATTTTCTGGCGAGAAATGAATTGCTCCCTTTCTAAATGGTGAGAACTGGCTCAGATCCCGATTCTACCCTACCTTCCCTGCCAGAATAAACAATAACCTGGTTTGAGGGTATTTTTGAAAGGTACACTCCAGAAGTTTCTGGACTTCTGTACATATTCATCTCTCCTTGGAAATAAAATAACCTTCTGTAAAGATGAAAGAGTTTTGGCAAGACTTAATCATTAAGTGTTTCTCCAAGGATTAAGTCTCATCCTCGCTAGTATTAGCACGATCTATAAGCTATACCCTGCCTCATTTCTAGGAGTTAACCTTATTTATGGCTTATTACATAGTCAGTCATCTTATTCTAACAATGGCGGTGTCTCGATAATTACAGGAGCGGGTTCTAGCTCAAACGGTACCGTGTCCGCCTGTGAAGTTGTCGGTCGATGGATCGATCCTTCTCAGTGGACCCATTTGCAGTTTGGGTTATTTTCCGTTCCAACCAGTGATCCACAACTGATTTATCAATATTCAATTCTTTATTTACCTTGAGCTTAAAAGCTCACCGGTTTCGCAATATATACATTACAACAACATAGTGAACAAAGACAAAGAGTAAAATAAAATATATAAATATCAAAGGTCGTGGTATGTGCTGTCCTGCCTGTGGGACAGTGTTTATATAAGATCCCTTGCTGCTTAACTGAAAGAGTAGCCTATGTGGTGGCAGCGTTGTTAAATAAAACAAAGTACTTTTATATAATCAAGAGGTTGTTCACTGGTATCAGAGTACATAGACTTGCTAGTACAAAAACCAATCTAAATGTGTGTCATGACGTGTTCTATCATTGCGCTTGGACACAATGATACAAAGACCAATCTAAATGTGTTTCATGGCGTGTACTATCATTGTGCTTGGACACAATGATACAAAAACCAATCTAAATGTGTGTCATGGCGCGTACTATCATTGCGCTTGGACACAATGATACAAAGACCAATCTAAATGTGTGTCATGACGTGTTCTATCATTGCGCTTGGACACAATGCTACAAAGACCAATCTAAATGTGTTTCATGACGTGTTCTATCGTTGCGCTTGGACACAATGATACAAAGACCAATCTAAATGTGTGTCATGGCGCGTACTATCATTGCGCTTGGATACAATGCTACAAAGACCGATCTAAATGTGTTTCATGGCACATTCTATCATTGCACTTGGACACAATGCTACAAAGACCAATTTAAATGTGTTTCATGGCGCGTTCTATCATTGCTCTTGGACACACTGCTACAAAGACCAATCTAAATGTGTTTCATGGTGCGTACTATCACTGCGCTTGGACACAATGCTACAAAGAGCAATCTAAACATGTTTCATGGCGCATTCTATCATTGCTCTTGGACACAATGCTACAAAGACCGATCTAAATGTGTTTCATACAGGATTCTATCATTGCGCTTGGACACTATGCTACAAAGACCAATCTAAAGGTGTTTCATGGTGCGTACTATCATTGGTCTTGGACACAATGCTACAAAGACCAATCTAAAGGTGTTTCATGGCGCATTCTATCATTGCTCTTGGACACAATGCTACAAAGACCAATCTAAATGTGTTTCATGGTGCGTACTATCATTGGTCTTGGACACAATGCTACAAAGACCATTCTAAATGTGTTTCATGGCGCATTCTATCACTGCGCTTGGACACAATGCTACAAAGACCAATCTAAATGTGTTTCATGGCGCATTCTATCACTGCGCTTGGACACAATGCTACATAGACCAATCTAAATGTGTTTCATGGCGCGTTCTATCACTGCGCTTGGACACAATGGTACAAAGACCAATCTAAAGGTGTTTCATGGTGCGTACTATCATTGGTCTTGGACACAATGGTACAAAGACCAATCTAAACGTGTTTCATGGCGTGTTCTATTATTGCTCATGGACACAATGTTACAACGACCAATCTAAATGTGTTTCATGGCGCATTCTATCATTGCTCTTGGACACAATGCTACAAAGACAAATTGTGTGCTGCTCTAGAGTGTAATGGTATATTTTTTTACACATTTGGCGCCACTCTTCCTGTGTTTCTAATCGTTAAGCGGATCAGAAGATACCTAAATCGGACATTTCAACATTAGTTTTGTCACTGATACGACACATCGTAAAACCGCATCTAAATGTCTACTGTAAACAAAATTGGAAAGCTTCCAGACAACATTCGATACTATAGGATTGGTAACACAGGAAATGGATAAATAAGAAATTCCAAGATTTAGGCACACAAGATAAGAGATTATGTTTTGCAATAATAAATAATAATTAAAAAAATAATTAAAAAATAATAATAATAATTAATAATAATAATTAATATTAATAATAATAATAATAATAATAATAATAATTAATAATAATAATATATTAATATTTAAATATTGGTATATTAATTTGGAAATATAAGTCAATATAGTGTCCTTGTGATATAGTAACCAAGACAGCTCACTCAAGACTGGTAAGCACGGAGTTCGAAACCTAATCGAGACATCGGAAATTATCTAATTATATCATTATATCCAACTGATATCTCATTATCATCTGCAGCATAAAGCGAGTGCTCTGCAAGGTTCAGTTAAATAAATGTGGTGCGCATTGGTTGCACCGACCAGTGGTCCACAACAACTACAGTAAAGACCATTTGTTATCGTATATGTGAGAGAGCGCAAATACAGGATATCTTGCAGTTTATCTTTAACTATAACCAACAATGGCGAGAGCGGGTTTCCTCTCCAGTACTAAAATTAACATATGTCCCTCTAAACTACAGTTGTGTCTTTGTGACATCGTGCTTAAACCTTTATAAGCATGGTGAGCGTGGTCGGATTGATTGTACTGCGAAGACTCGTTATTAGGCTATTTTACATTCCACTCAGTGTTCCACAACGTTTGGTTAAAAACACTGTAATATATGTCCTCCTGCCTATGTATATATGTTTATCGCATACCCAATAATGGAAAACATCAGGTTTATTTTCAAGACCATATGTCGCAAATATACTGGGTCTCAAGGGCGAAAATCGCTTCCTGAAAGTGGAGGGGGGGGCGGAACATCCGACTGTTCAAAAAGTGGGGGGGACAGAACATCCCCCAAGTCCAACAAGTAGGAGAGACGGAGCATCCTCCTGTCCAAAAAGGAGGAATGTGTTCTCACCCCTCCAGGATTGACTCCATTATAGATCCCCGTGTGTAGGTAGGTATATTTGCACTAAGACCACATGATTAAGTGTTACAATAAAGAGAAATACTGGTAAAAAATATTATTTAGGCATTTAAATTTAAATTTTTTGAAGTGAAAAGTGGGGGAGATAATTATACGGGCGTCCCCCCTGTCCAAAAAGTGGAAGGACATGTCCCCTCCGTCCAACCAACCACCCCACCCCCCACACCGGGATTTACGCATATACTAGGTATCGCGATCTCTGATTAAACAATGTTATTGGGGTTAAAGTTAACACACGATCCTTTACATAACGTTCTAATTTTTCTTAACACAACTCGACACCTTTCGATTATCATTTATTCTCTTTATAATTTGGTCGTAACTAAGATAATAAAAATCTTTAAATATCTTTGCTCGCCCTCTCCCAAAATTTATTGCTAGAACTTCACTGTTTTGAATGATCTTCACATATACTCAATTTACTTGGAACATGGATATTGACGAATAAAAACCAAACTTACCTCATTTTGTTTTATTAGATTGCTATGTCCATTGGTTCTGTATTGTTTGAACAGCAGTCAAAAGTATTGTTTTTGTATTTCGAACCGACGTTACTTTGACCGCCATCTTTCATTTTCTGCAGACGACAGTCAAATCCATACACAAATGGGGGTGTTAGGTAATTATTTCTATTTTTATAGTACGCGACTATTATTTTATAAATAAATATTATCTTAATTTAATATCAATGCCCCTATTTGGAAATATTTATTTATTAAAGCAAAAACGATGAACGAGGTACGAATATTACAGGAAATGATCGAGATGTTCCGAATGTTAAAATGGGTAGAGTTACCCCATTTTGTAATGAACACGTATATCATCTTCATTTTCGTTGTGAAAAATCTCGTGTTTTACTGTTTGTTTCAATGGGTAATATTTTAAATTATTATTTAACAAAGTAATGGGGAAAAAACCTGAAACATAGGACCTTTTTTGCTATTTCCAAAACCTTAGTCCTTTTTCGCCTAGGTTCATGCAAACTAAAGTAATCGACAAATATCCATGTTCCAAGTAGCGTAAACAGACTACAGGATTTCTGATTTCGGGTTAATTACATTTAACGATAATGAATTTTTCTGATTTCGTTCGTTAAGCTGTTCTGATGAAAGAGAAAATGAACGCTTCATTCGTTTTGGCGAATCTTTCACATATTTCTTTGGGGCGCCTCGATCAATCGATTTTGTTCCGTCTTTTTACTCACATTGAAAAAAAATCTAATTTGTAAATTAAGTTATTTCATTTGCAATTGTTGTGTTCAGCTGTTGCCATTAATCTGCTAGATTCAGGGCTAATGAAATGATGTTTCTGAAATGAAATGGCATCATTTCTCCTTAACCCGGAACGACCATATAATGGCATGACTGGTATTAGTAGGAAACTGTTGTACGTACTCCATCAACCGGACACCTTTCTGGACGGTTTATGCAAAGTTTATTCCGGGTTTCTGCTTGTCCGTGCACTGTTTCTGAAGAAGATTTGTCTGTTAGAGCGTTATGGATTAAAATCTACGACCATGACAACCGCATGTCACATCCTGAAACAGTGTAAATTAAAACATGGAGAACTCTGTGTTCTGTTGCAGAAACGCAGTTGTTTAGATTAGATGTTGTGGTCATGACGTGTGTTCTTTACGTCATTATACGCAAACGTGGCGTCATCACCAGTGGCCGGTCGAGAATATCCATTTAGGAGGCCAATAATATGATGCCGATTCCTCAGATTTTTTTAACGTTAAAAATAAATTAATAATAATAATAAAGATAATAAAAATAATAATGTTTTTAAATCGCAAAATTTAGGAGGACCTGGACCAGTGATCACTTTTTTGACAATGGTTCATGAGTCCGAGCTCCACGGCTTTACTTCTATACTAATTTTCGACATTGCATTGTGAAGAGGAATGCATTTCAAGTTAATATAAGTCAGCCTCAGTGGTCCATTGGTAAGACATAAGAATCTCAAGACAGTGGTTCAAAACCTGTCGGAGGCTGGCTAGCATTTTGGCTACATGTCAAAATTACCAAATGTTTGACATTCAATAGCCGATGATTAATAAATCGATGTGTCTAGTGGTATTCTCAAACAAACAAAATTGAACTTGATAAAACATCTGTTATAAAACAACATATTTGTCCATAAAAAAAACTTGATATCCTTTACATAATAGGTGGGACAGGATATGATGAATTTTCATGAACACTTGGTATTATCATTGATTTAATAGTGATTCACGATTGCCTTTCATGGCCACTTTGCGACATATCTCTTTTCTTCTAGTTCTGAAACTCTCTTGTGTGAACGTCTTGCTTTCTAATACCACACCAATCCTTGTCTCTCTAATCGCTATGCTGATCTTGTCCATTGTGGCTACCATAGATGTGCAATAAGGCCAGAATTTTTGTATTATTCGTTTCACGAACCCGTCGACCCTACACTTTGCTAAATTAAAATAAAATTAAAAGTGAACATGCACACTTATTTTATTTCAGCCGACTGTCCTGAAGGCTAGAAAAGAAAGAAAAAGAAAATAAATCCATGCACCATAGTTTAAAGAAAAAACATTAAATTTACACTTTGAAGTTGAATAATTTCTATTTATAGGGGTTGAATATAGAAGCATGCAGGCATATGACCATTTAAAGGAGTAAAATTGGTAAAATTTATTTTTCCCTCATTTTATTTTGCTCTGCCAAGACATTATGTAAAAAAAAGATTCCTGCCCTATGTTTGAGAAACTAAAAATAAAAAATCTGGCATTTGTACTTTTGGACTTAATAGTATTTTATAGGACAGGCGGGATACAGACCTTCACAGTTTTGTTATACATTCACTTGACTCTGCTTGTACAAATATATCATTTTGTTATGTCGTATAGATTTCATTATTAACGATGTATTAATTATGAACCTTTGATATTTTCAGAATGCACGTATTTCATTAATAATAAGCAATAACCACGTCTCGTCTTACAGAGCTGAGTTTGCTTTGCTACTGACGAGTATGCAGCAGTGACAAATTACAATCTAACCCTTGGGTAGAACGGATTATGGGTCATCTTAAGACATTCAGCTTGAGGGTAGGATTTTTCTGGTTTCTTTGGTTACTATTCCTTATATCGAAATAGCAAAACTGTGTTTCCTTTCTTTCTTTCTTTCTTTCTTTCTCACACACACACACACACACACACACACACACACACACACACACACACACAGTGTTAATATCGCTGTTTTTGTGACTATATAAAGTATTTTATTACTGAAACTGCCAGATTCGAATTGCACTTTTTACACCTTTCTTCAACTTGAGAAGGTAATTGTTTAAAATGTGGGAGCGGGATCTAGCTCAAACGGTAGCGTGTCTGCCTGTGAACCGGTAGATCGTCGGACTGATCCTTCTCAGTGGACACATTTGCAGTTTGGACTATTTTCTGTTCCAACCAGTGGTCCACAACTGGTTCATCAAAG
>JAULBS010113760.1:0-14816 GCA_032355785.1 Symmetromphalus regularis | reverse complement strand
TAAAACAACATGTCACATGGAAGTAATATGCTGTGAGCCTTTTGCCAGATCTACCCACCTGCCACATTATTTTCTCAACAGATTTGGAATAATATCGACATGTCAAAATCAATCCCCAAAAGTTGGGAAACTGCCAATCGTTAAATTTTATTATGATACATGTATGTGGATTCATGACATGTCTCTTTCCATTAAAACCAAAAAAAAAATTCACTCTCAGGTTTTTGGGGTTTTAACAACATCACTAGAGCACATTGATTTATTAATCATCGGCTACTGGATATCAAAAATTGATTATTTTGAGTCAAGTGTGAGCCAGCCTCCAATGAGTTTTGAACCACTGTCATTCTACTGCTGGAACAACGAGGCTCTCACTTACTTTGAAAGAAATTTATCAAGATTGCCGGAGGTCCAAACAAGTCTGGAGTGATTTAGATAGTCAATTCCCTCACAGTTCGATTTGAGCCAAACAATTATTGCCATAATTACATTTACAAGCATGAAAATAGACTTTAATAATCCACGTACTAAACACACAATGTTATCCTCTGTGAGACATGCGTAAACATGCAGTCAACATAATTACTACTGTCATTAGCTGATCAATAGGAAATTAATCACGAAGTCCACCAAGGTCACAGATATCTTTCCATTAAGTCATGTACAAAACAAGATAGACAAGAAAATAGGAGATAACTAAATATCGAGTTTAAAAAATTTCCATTTGTACATAATCTTGATGACAAAATTAACAGAATGATTAACTGACATTTTTTGTTAATTCTACACATTTTTATTTAGTTTTTTTGGATCAAGGATTCCTGAAGAAAGATTCCCAAAGTCACCAGATAGAATGAAAAAAAAAAAAAAAAAAAAGTTTGTTTTGATTTGTAGAAAATCATAGACTGATTCTATTTCCAGACTTCAGCTGCACATGATGTGCTTGACTGGCTTAGCGAAACACAGTTTAAAATTAAGTGGGTATTTAGGAACATGTACATACTATTTGAAAATGTTCAATGTGTAAATTGGTAGTACTTTATTTTCACTTTTATTTTATTTTCATTATTTCTATTTGACAAATATTATTAGTTCTGACATGGATGGTGGAAAACATAAATGAAAAGGACCAAAATGGATTTTTTATTTTAATTTTTATATTTAGAGGGAAGTGATGGGAAGGGATAGGAGGATGGGAGAGAGCGTGAGAAAGAGAGAAAGAGGAAGAGGGAGGGAGCAGGAGAGAGAGTGGGGGAGAGGGTGGAGGGAGAGGGATGGAGAGGGGAGAGGTGAGAGAGAAGAATGGAGGAAGGAAGAGTCAGCGAGAAAGGAAGAGTGATGGAGAGAGGTACAGGGAGAGAAAGATGAGAAGGAAGAGGGATGAAGATACAGAGAGAGATTGACAAAGAAAGAGAAAGATAAAGAGAGAAAGAGAGAGAGATTGACAGATACTGCATCCAGTTATCAATCAGCTTTAGTGCCATTTTAAAACCCTCCCTGTAAAATCTGTAAAATAACCAGTTATCAAACAGCTTTAGTGCCATTTTAAAACACACCCTGTAAAATAACCAGTTATCAAACAGCTTTAGTGCCATTTTAAAACCCACCCTGTAAAATAACCAGTTATCAATCATATCTACAGGCAAGTGTATATATAAAAGATTCCGTATTTTTTATCCAAAATTGTAGCCAATATGTTGGTAGCAGGTTTCTTATGTAGCCATGTGTCAGAAATACAATATGTTTAATACTAATAGCTAATGAATACTGACATACTTTCAAGCCAAAGACAAATAAATGGAACATGTTGTTTGTGCCGATTTCTAAAACAGACCGATATCAGCTTGAACTGAATGCACTGGACTAAGAGTTCAGGTACCACATCATTTATGCCTAGTCACTACAAACTCGGCGGGGTGCTTACTATAGTATACTAGTCGTGTAAGTAAGTTTCACACTAGATAACCCTCAAATGAAAATAGTCTCCATGGCTTGTTCGCTCTTTCAACTGTAAGGATAGGTTGATGGGTGTAGAATTCATATTGTATCACTTCGGAATGGTTCAATGAATCGAGGATAACGCTGAATGGGAGGAAAACACTCGAGTACAGTAAACTAAAAGATTAGCGTTTGCTTAGCAGGTGATGTGAGTACGTACACCGAATTAACAGTCTGTAGAGAGTAACGTTTTTATAACAAGCTTCATCCGAGTTTGAATGAAATAATCCATTATGTACGAACATAAAGGAAAAGGATTTGTGTATGAATGTTGGATAGATACATATTTGTTTATTGACACTACAGTAAAAAAACATTTTTTTTTTTTAAATCATATACTGTATGTCACACTAGAGTCAAACCTGCTTATGCAGCCACCTCTATTAAGCAGCTCAAAAGGTCAAAAGGTCACCTTAATGTTCTTCCAAATCTCATTTAGTCCAGTTTTATCCATATTAATTAAGAAGCCACCTTTTATCACTTCCTGGGTGACTGCTTAAGACAGGTCTGTGTATGATAAATTTAAAACAAAATGTAGGTGAATATTGGTGAAACACTGTTCAAACATGATAAATTTTAAACAAAAGATAGAGTTGAATATAGGTGAAACGCTGTTCAAACATGATATAGTTTGCAAGTTGTATGAAATTAAATTAAAATAAACATTATCATATAGAACATTGTATCTTTGTGGAAACTGTTGAAGGTTCATTGTGAAAAGGTCTAATTGCAATATTACTAAAAAACAGATTTAAGTTTTTATAATACATTTGTAATATATATTTTATTTTTTAAATCGTAATGAAATATTTTAGACAATTTAAGCAGCAATGCTGTTATTCCAACATCGTGAAATGAGGAATTATAATTTAATATAGAAACTATAATTCATTATCTTTGTTCAATAAATTTTAAAATTTAAGACAATTTTTAGATTTTCATGCCTGTAGAAATTGTGCAAAAATTGTTTCATTTGTTTGTTGCTCTTGCATCTCAACTTCATCTAGAATTACAAAAAAAGTATAAAATGTGGTAAAAACCTGTAGAACTGAAAAAAGGGCTCAATTAAAAATATTGTTGATCTTAAACCTCAGATACTATAGAGCTGGACAATACACTGTAAATCATTTAAAACTCATGAAAAAAAAATAAAGGTTTAAAAGAAGGTAATATATTCAAATCTGACACAAACAATAAGCAAAATCTGTATTCAAATTAAAAATGGAAGATGTTCACACATTATATTGGCTGTAATTTAAACATCACATCTAATTAAGAAATTGTAAAGTGTCCACCTAGCAACCAGTAATTTTAATATCACACCTTCTCTTCTTTTTAAAAAAGTAACTATGAACAAACAAAACAATAAATTCTTCATACTGTAATTTCAAACTCGGTTCACAATTAACAAGATTTTTTTTTGTACAAAGCATACACTAGGGGTCAAGGCCAGCTTAAGAATTTAAATGAATCATTAATTCTTGTCAATTGAAATCTCCCACAAACAGATATTTTAATCATATGAATCTGGGTGGAGTCTGGAAATTAGTACTCTTTGTATGAATAGAAAAATGTCGACAATTGGGAACTAGCCAGCAGTAATTTTAATATCGCGCCTCCCTTTCTCTTCAAAAAATAACACAGAACACAAAAAAGCGTATTATTCATATATATTATTGTAATTTCATAAAGCGGTATTCGGCTACAAAGTAAGTCTTCTGAATCTTAAATGTAGCACACACAACAAACAGCTGGGACTGTCGATTATACCTAGACTGCCACGTGCCATCAAAAAGCTGATAAACTCTTAAATAGACCCAACACAATGGGCCATTGAGAGGGTGGCTAATGGTTGAGTGGTTATGTATACCCAGGGAGCAGGCCAGCTGTCGGTCTGTCAGTGTTTTCTCACAGATAATTGCACAGCAGCCCACCCTGTGACAAGGTGTTTGGGTATAATTAGCTGGGCCGCACAATGGTACGTAGATTGTAGACCTATGTGGGCAGAAAGCGCCACATCATTTGCACAGTCATTTACCCTTTCACGTTTTTCAATCGATTGCACCCATCGTCTTTTCCTGTAAGATTTAAATACAATGCAGGGGAGAGAAAAGGTATATCAATCCATGTGGTTATTGTATGAAATGACATTTCAATAAATAAATAAAATGCAAATCGATCAACATTATATTTATTAACTTAGTCTAGCATGTTAATTTGACAAGTTATCTCAAGGTTGAATACAAAATTGAGATTAGGAGGTTTATTGTACTCATTAACTGCCAGTACAAAGCAGTACAAATAGGTGTATACAAACTGTACACGTATAGACATATACAAGCCTGGAAATAAGTGGCTGGTCAAGGACATTGACCAGTACAAATTTGTCATTTTGGAAGATTTGACAGTCACAAAGTTAATGGTGTCGGTCATTTTGTCTGACACTCGTGTTTTAACTTATGGTAAAAATTACTTTTCTTTATAAAGTTGGCTACATGCATCTTGTGTCTGTTGAATAAATTGTAAAGAAATAAATAGTAAAAAGCATGTACCATACAAACTAAATTGCGTATTTTGATTAAATTGTTCATATTAAACTGTATGTCAGGAACATTTTCTTTACTGTCCAAATTGAATGGTGTTGGACATTTTGACAGGCAGAGCAAAAATAATTATTTCCAGGCCTGATATAGATCAGTTATTAAAATATCACAATATGTAAGCCATCTTGTTTTCTATTAGCGAATAATTAAAATGACATCAGCTTTATTTTTGGTGTGGCTTATAGGCACGTGTCATGAGCTCCAAGCCAACATCTGTCAAACATGAAAAGGTTTTTGGGTCCCAAAATGGCTGATAACATTATAATAAATATCCGATTGACAACTCATGTTTAAACCAGTACATTGTGGGTTTATTTTTATGGAAGGTGGTTATAGAAAAAATATTGAAACCTTTTAATGTTCATAGACAGATCTGAGGCCTACCAATTTTTTCTTTTTTTTCCCTTTATAATTTGGTAATAAGTGATTTTTAACTCCCCTCTAATATAAAAAAAAAAAATCTTTTGTACCCCCTTCCAAAATGTTTGCATCCACACTTGAACATAACGGTCTAGGTGGCACAGTGTTTAAGCTGTCGGTCAGTTAAGCTGGTAGGTGCTGGGATCAAATCTCTGTCAAGGCATGGAATTTTTAATCTCGATACCAGCTCCCTCCAACCCTGAGTGCATATTCTTCAAAGGCTCAAGTAATTAAGCCAATTACACCGGCCAATGGTCCACAACTGATTTATCAAAGGCAGAGGTATGTGCTGTCCTGTTTGTGGGAAAGGGCATATTTATAAAAGATCCCTTGATACTATTCAGAAAGAGTAGCCTATGTGGTGGTAGCAGTTTCCTCTAAAGACCATGAGTCACGGAATATATGTCAGACACATAATAGCTGCAGAATAAAAAATTTGCTGGGGTGTCGCTAAACAAACAATCCTTTCCTTTCAATCCTTGAACTTGTCATACGTATGCACATTAATAAAATGTGAACAAAACAGAGAAATACTATTTTTATTATTTTCTGTGGTCATCTGAGTTGTATCCTATGTTGAACCCTCAACTCTCATGCCATGAGATGTCAAGATCAAATAACAGAATCTATATTGATGTCTCACCATCTGGATTTTTTATGGTTTGTTTTTGAAATATGGCCTTGAAAGTAATAAAGATCTGTTCTGTTCAGTCTGTTCTAACACTGACATCTTGTCTAGCTGTCATGAGAAGGAAAATCATCAAATAACCATAAGGATCACTTACCATTATGGATTATGGATATCAGCTGGGAATGAACATTGTCGAGATCGGCATACTTCAATGCTAAAGTATCCCAGCACATGAAGTATCCAATTACAAGACGATACCATGTTGAACAATGTCTGCAATAAAATCAAAAACAATCTTAAATATGTATTAAAATGTAAATAATTAAATCTAGAATATAAAACTCTGTTATGTGTAATTATGATGATGTTTTCATTGTTTTCTGCAGTTCCCATAATATAGTGGGTTTCTTCTCTTTTCTGCTACAAGTATTCTAAGTCAGCAATGTGATTTATGAGAAGAAAAATGAATAACAATTTTAAATGTGTGACTGATTTGTTATTCCCCATTGCTAGCAAACTTATTAATGAGTTATAGCCATTGCTGACATCTTTAATTTACTATAGTGTAGCATTGGCTTTACTACAAGTACACCCATAGTGGCAAAATCTGATACACTTATATTTATATGTATACTCATAGTTGGCAATCAGCATGTTAATGAGTGGTTTATAGGTGTCAAATAGTATTCCATTTATGGTATAGGTTTAATTGGAGCAAATAGTATTTATGGTATAGTCTACAAAAGAAACCTGCACTCCATACATATGAATATGCAGCTTGCACTTTTGATTCACAGCAAGGAGTGTTTTATACTTTTCATGAACACAGGAGAGCATGTATCACAGTTTTTGATATACCAGTTTTGGATCATTATCTGGAACAAGAAATCGCTGAATAAGCAGGTTTACTTGTTTTTGGCTTTACGTCTAAGCTAAATTGTGCTTCCTAGACATGACCAGATACAACTATTACCATGCGTGCATAGCCACTTAGTTCTTTAGAAAATACAGACATTTTACATAGTACACAGACATAACTACTGATTACTGCAGACGCACTGTCACGGTTGAACTAGTCTTAAGTCACTGCTACTAGCAATAGAAATAAAAATCAGATGAAATCAATGCCCGGTTGTTCAAGATATATCATGTGTCAAAGAAAAAAAAATCAACTTCCACTGAGGGGATTTGAACCATGACTCTATGAACTAATAGTGAAACTCCCACTAGTACTACCAATAGTTTTTTTCTAACACTATTACATCTGGTTTAGAGAAATATTTTGTTCAAATTTTCAAACAAAGCTAAACAAAAATAGTATTAAATTAATTATCTGCTTCTAAGAATCATTTTAAAATCTGGTTTAAAATTGTTTTCCATAATGCTATGTAAAGTAAAGTATGGGGTTTTTTTTAACGATGCCTCCCTCTAGAGCATACTGGTTTTAATCTTATCATCGGCTATTGGACATCAATCATATGGTCATTCTGACATACTGATTTAGATAAAACCTGCTGCCACCACATAGGCTACTCTTTCCGATAAGCAGCAAGGGGCCTTTTATATGTAATATCCCGCAGACAGGACAGGACAAACTATGGCCTTTGATGAACCAGTTGTGGACCACTGGTTGGAACAATAAATAGCACAAACTGCAAATGGGTCCACTGAGAAGTATCGATCTGACGACTCACAGCTTCACAGGCGGACACTCTACAGTTTGAGCTAAATCCCTCTCTTTTAATGCTATGTATGCAATGACTGGTTTGGAAGAAATCTTTTTAAAAATGTTAAAAGAATGGCTGAACCTAATATTCACAGAAGACAATCAAAACTAATAACACATAATTTTCTAATCGCTCATGACATTTCATTATAAATGAAGTCGCCGACAATTTGTTAATGAAAATGATCAATGCAAATTACACATGTTAAAAGTGACACGACATGTAACCATTCCACCAAAGGTGATGCCGACAAAAACCATTGATCAAGTTGGCATGTAACAATAGCCGTCATAATCCAGACATCAATGAGATGCAGATCAAATGTTAGGCTCAGGTGCGGCAGCCGAAGCAGCCATTACTCCAACTAATTCAGGTGCAAATAAGCCCAGGTAGTCAAGATTTCATCTCGGATATTGGAAGTAAACATGCAAGGACTGATTGTGTTGCTGTAGAAGAAACAAGGCGCTGGCCGTGGGTTACAGATTAATCAACGTTTATTGATGTTTTGCTACGAGCCTGAATCGTGCCGAGGACGATTACTACGAGCTACTGAAGCAGATTATTAACATTTCCCCAAGGTCATGAACCTACACCTCGGAACTGGCCAATGTCACTTGATTGGTCAATTAGTTCACAATTACCCGACATGTCAAGTTGTTCTTTAACAACTCTCTAATGGATACTAAATGTTTATACAGTCGGCCTTTGTAGACTAAATTAAGACTGATGTCTGATAAACAAAAATTATTTATGATTATACATACTATGTGTGTAAATTTAAAGAATATTGAGTATGCATGCAGGACGTGCGATGATGTGTAAATCGTGCATATTGACACATTTTTGGTGCTTATGAACTGACTTGCACTTTTTTCCAAAACATATTGATTAAAAATACTCTTTTCTTTATAAAACAGATAAAGTATGAGATTTACATACTTCCGTCTTCATAACTTCATGCCTGCCAACATCAAACATGTATTACATGTAATTAAAATATTATATTTAAAAAAAAGAAGATAATGCTGCAATTATACAAATAGTTTTGGTTAATGTTTAAAAGAACTGCATTAAATATTCTGAAGAATTTATATTCTTGGGCATTTATATTGCATAAGTGAGCCTCGGTGGTCAAGCTGATAATAAAGGTTCAAAACCCATTGGAGGCTAGCCCACACAATAACCAAATGTTTGACATCCAATAGCCGATGATTAATAACTCAGTATGCTGTAAACGTTTTGTTAAAAAATCATAAAAACAATAACATTATACTGCATAAACAGATTCAGGGCATTCCTCCAGCCACCAATCTTTATCCCCACCCTACCTCAGTATAATTTGGTCATAACTAATAATGGAATACCTCCAGCCACCCATCTTTATCCCCACCCTACCTCAGTATAATTTGGTCATAACTAATAATGGAATACAACCAGCCACCAATCTTTATCCCCACCCTACCTCAGTATAATTTGGTCATAACTAATTATGGAATACATCCAGCCACCAATCTTTATCCCCACCCTACCTCAGTATAATTTGGTCATAACTAATTATGGAATACAGCCAGCCACCAATCTTTATCCCCACCCTACCTCAGTATAATTTGTTCATAACTAATAATGGAATACCTCCAGCATTAAAAGAACCCAAAAATATTTTTGGACTAACTTTTTTTTATCATAACCTATTCCCATAAAATTTCTATTACGGGGACAATATTTCGAAATCAGAGATAACCGGAAGTCGGCTTATGTCGTTTTTACCTAGGTAACCCACAGTTCGGTTATGTGAATTATATTTGCATAAATATATATAACCAATGGGTTACCTGATCGGTTACCTCAAAGGTACGTTAAAATTATGTTTTAAGTATATAATTTTTAGCTCAAACAAAGTTAAAACAAAATACAAAAAAAAAACAATTTATAAAACAGTGTTTTTTTTATTAATGTTTACTAAAGTTAGATATGTTTTTTTTTAATGAACACTTCCATATTCCTTTATTCGTTTCGCACTGTCCAAGCTACTTTCACTTTATCTACAGTGATGTTCCAAATGTTTGTTTTTTAAAGCTTATTCTGCAATGTGGGTATTTTAAAACTTTTGTAAGACCTGTTTACATTAAAACCGTTTTCAGCATTTATAAAATTATACGCAATCTAATATTATGTTAGCATAATTATATTCCTAAAGATGAAATAGCAGCAGATAATTTAGCTGTTCCCAGCATCCATGGACATTTCATTGAAACTTTTTGGCTTGACCCTATACTCAGAATTTTTAGTTTAGACCGGTCACAAGTTACAACTGTTAAATATAACATTGTTTACTGGTTTGCTGTGCATCAAGTATCTATTTGTCGGAATACTTGTACGTCTGCATGAATAAACTTCCTGTAATTCAGAAGTTCGTAAATATTAATTTCTGAACATCTTCAGATCACGACGTAACCAATTTGCAATTTACGTAAATTTAATTTTGTGTAACAGACATGCGAACAGAATGGCGGTTCACGTGAAATATTGTGCTCTGCTATTACATACATTTTTATGTAATTGTCCAGGGGTAGATGGCACAGGGAAAATTTGTCTAGAGGTAGTTGTTTTGGTGTAGTTGTCCAAGAATTATTTTAAATACATGTATATTTTTAAGGTACTGTACCAAGAATTATTAGTTAATAAAATTGAAAAATATTTTTAAATAATTTTATAAATTGCCAGTATTGTTTAATACATATAACACAAATCATGAGTCAAAATAGCTTTTAAACTGTATTCAAATCACTAATAATCCATTAATAGTATACCATAAATCTAAACAGTATAAAATAAAACAGATTTTTCTTTTCTTTTCACTCGGTGAATAAATCTCTCCACTGTATAACCCTAACTCAGCATGTGCTATCACTTGTAGAACAATGCAACGTTTACGAGGTGATCAATATAGCGAGCGATCGGAAATGGACTTTCTCAACTAGCTAATCGCTGATGACAGTTAACCACACACATATAGCGTGAATGCATTGAAGTAAACTGCAGATGTCACGACTGATATCAATCACATTTGACAGAAGGCAGGCGTGCAGAGATTTGCAGTGTTTTAATTGACCAAACATAGTATATGGTGTATCGTAAATGTGCTTTAATAACCGTAATTTTATTAACATGCAAATTTATAGGATTTTGTCAATATGCTGGCAAATGAAAATAATGCAGAAGCTGTCATTAATTTTTTCCCCTATTATAACTAACTACGGACACCACACCCTTCAATAATTAAAATCTTTCAAATATTTTTAGACTCACTCTAAAATTTCTACCTCTGCACATTCAATGATTTTGAAATGAAGAGTACCAAAAAGACAAACAAAACCTCAAAAAAGCAACCAAATGTTTAAAATTATAAAAGTTATTAATAATTATTTCTCATGTTTTCCAAAGGAGCAAAAATGACAACTGAAATGTGTCAACACAGAAAAATAAACATTAAAATGGTTTTAATATCTTTAAAATATTTAATATTCAATATAGTTTTTCAAAGATTTATGTAAAAAGTATTTCTTTGATTAATTTTTAACACACTATTTTTCCTACGGTGATAACAAATGTCACTTTCACCGGACAATTCAAAAGAAAGGTGTTGTTTGCAACTGTCTGTATTTTTTTCTGTTGTTACACCCTTTTCCAAATTAATATTCTCAAAATGTTCATATTTAGGGGGTTTCAATCAACATTTTAACAATTAATTCATATGTAGAATATTATGAATCTAGTCATTGTAGCTAAATATTAATTTTTATGTGTCATAATATTATGTTTATGTCTGTGCACTCAATTTCCAATATGGAATAATACTTGCAATAAAGTTTATCTTATCTTAACTGAGGACTGTTACAGTCAGGGGTGTAAGGGGGACATATGCACCCCCCTCCCCATCCCAATAATCTGTGGCACCTTTTTTTGTGACAATACATGTATTTACATTTATTGAGTACTTTGTAGGTGCCCTTCAAATGACTGATTTAGTGTCTCCACCCTCCACCCTAATACTTAAAAGGCTGTGCTGGCCCTGTCTCTACTTATCTTACGTTGACCTTGAACACCCTCCACCCTACATATACTACATATAAATAGAAAAATAGAGAAAACTATAAATGACTCAACAGAATTGAGTTTTTTGACCAATTATTAAATATTTCTTTATTTTTCAGAACTGGTCAAGCACATTCCCCACCAAAATTAATAACCAATATCAAAGAACAATTGTCTAACGGTATAAAATCACGAACCCTTTGTTACAATTTAAAGTGTGGCACGTGTGTGTACAATACATTACGTTGAGAAGCATATGTCGCTTAAGACAAAGTGTTAGGCTGAACTGCCTGTTGACATGTGGCCTAAGGTGACACTCCACTGCCGCAAACCTGTAAACGTATCTCAAAAGTAAACAAATTAAAGCAGGTGCTGCAGGGAACAGCTGCTCGTAAGGATATCCTGCTCTCCTGGAGGATTTACTGCCAGCCATGGGTCAACAGTAAATAATAACAACCCCTTTGTATCCAGTGCATTTATATACATTACGAAAACAGATATATACTTAGATATATAGATACTTAGATATATATAGACACTACGTAGATAATATATACATAGATATATAGACCATACATAGATAATATGCACAGATATGTATATATGCACTGATATGTACAATATGTACGCCTTCACTGATTGAAGTATTACAGGTATCAAGTGAACAACTTGGAAAGTGGGTAGTAATTATGTGAAAGTTATACCACGTTCCCACAAAGAGACGTGTAAATCATCAAAGGGAAAAAAAAGAAGAGGAATCTTAGTTTGTCTACGCCCCAGCATATTGTTTAATCAGTAGCTATTAGATGTCAAGCATACATTATCTGCATAGTGAGCCCCAGTGATCCAGCAGTAGAACTTTGGACTCTCAAGCTGATGACAGTGGTTCAAAAACTGTTGGGGGCTGACTCACACTTGACTACGTGTCAAAATAACCAAATGTTTGACATTCAGTAGCCGATGATTAATAAATCAATGTGCTCTAGTGGTATCATAAAACAAAATACAACAACAAAATTATATGCAAGACGGTCTACAGAGGAATATCATTAATTCTAATATAGACAACTCTTTTTGATTACATCAAGGGGTCTTTTATACAAACTTTCCCAGATACGATACACAACCACAGCCTTTGTTACACCAGTTGTGGACCACTGGTTGGAATGAATGAGCAAAAATTCCAATTTAAAAAAATAATTGAATAATGCTTTGTATGTTATATTTCATTATCCTTTAGTAATTTAATCAATTATAAATCCATATAATTTACATATTTATTAAATATTTTTTTATTATTTACCCAATACAATACTGCAAACATTTAACTGTATAAACTTGTTTAAAAAACCCAACCTAAATGCTCTTTATGTACAACACAAAACATATTGACAGTCTAACATTCATCAGACAGAACATTTCCGTAAACGTCTTTTTTTTATGTTTGCATTTACATCATCGTTCAGCCAGGTGTTAGCCCAAGGGAGGCAATCCCAGCTTCCACCTGTATGCAGAGTCCAGCGCCCATAAAAGCTGAGTGGACACCAGATGGTGCTCACCTGCTGGAATGGAATGTCGTCCCAGTAAATGTGTTTTCATGTGCAGCAAATAAAATCTTTTTATGCATCAATTTACATACATAATTGCTGCCACGTGTCTCGTAAGTGTTTTATGGTCACTTCTCTCCTAAACGTTGGATCATTTGAATTCATGGCTTATCACTGTAATTACCCCATTAATCTCGTAACTCGGTTGTCTGCAGGTTCAGAGTATTTTTAGAAAAAATGTTGTAAATTATTATTTATTTTGTCTTGGTATGTGTTTATTATGTGGATATGTACTAAGTGACTGTAAAAGAGGAAAGTTATGAAGAAAAAATATCTTTTTAAAACACTATTTTTTAAAATTATGTGGATATTATGATTATTATTTATTTTTTTGAAAAAGGTTAACATCTGCAAGCAATTTCATTCATTTTTCAATTAAATGAAAAAAATCTCCTTTTATATCTACCATGTTTTACTTAGTTTTTTAGACAGAAATTTAAACCATTCCCACAATGACTTTTACTAATTTTTTAGTATCATCTATGGACTGGATGGGTATATTTCAAGTAAATTCAGCTTTCCAAATATTTATGAACACATTTAAAACTGTCTGAAACATCCACTTTAAGTAAATATTAATCCAAATTTGCTTCTTATGCAAAATAGTTTGTTGTTTAATTTAAAAACTGGCCTTGATAGCGCAGTGATTAATCTGTTGGTCTCATGACTCGAAGGTACTGGGATCAAATCTCGGTAACTGAGCATGGACATTTATCTCGATACTAGCTCCAACCCTGAGTGAGTGCTCCACAAAGGCTCAGTGGGTAGGTGTAAGCCACTTACACCAACCAGTGGTCCGCAACTGGTTTATCAAAGGTCATGATATGTGTTTTCCTGTCTGTGGGAGATTGCCTATAAAAGATGCCTTGCTGCTAATCGGAAAGAGTAGCCTATGTAGCAGAAGCAGGTTTCCTCTGACGACCACGAGTCACAGAATATCATATATCTGACATCTAACAACTGATGAATAAAACAATGTGCTGGGGTGTCGTTAAACAAGCAAACCTTTCCTTGTTTAATTTAAAACTGTTCTGGAATTCTGCAGACCTGAATATGATTATTTTTCCTCTGCCAGTTAGAATGTCATATGTCAATGTATTTGTTCCAGACATAAAAGAAAAGAAAATTTAATATGCACAATAAAAAAAATATATGTAAGTTATTTTTTGTTATGTTTTATTGGTTTGTTTTGTTTAACAATATCACTAAAGCACATTGATTTATTAATCATCAGCTATTGGATGTCAACCATTTTGTTATTTTGACACATCAAGTGTGAGCCTGACTCCAATGGATTTTGAACCACTGTCATCAGCTCGAGAGTCCAACGTTCTAATGCTGGACCACTGAGGCCCACATTATATGTTAGGTTTTACTTCTTTTTCTTTTTTTCGTTTTTAAAAATTATTTACCCCAATTCTTAAAATATACAAAAGCTCCAATGAGTTGATCAGACATAGAAATATTAATTTTCAATAACAGTTTTAAAAATAAATCTGACCCTTTAATGCAGGTAGGTGGCTGCCCAATAGAGGGGAACTGATATGAAAAAATAATGCTGACCCTTTAATACAGATGGCTACCTAATACAGGGGAACTAATATGAAAAAATAATGCTGACCCTTTAATACAGGTGACTGCTTAATACAGGGGAACTAATATGAAAAAATAATGCTGACCCTTTAATACAGATGGCTACCTAATACAGGGGAACTAATATGAAAAAATAATGCTG
>JAULBS010113749.1:0-14817 GCA_032355785.1 Symmetromphalus regularis | reverse complement strand
ATAACAATACATATGGAAATAAATATAATTTTGAAATTGAAACAGATGATGAAATAGGTGATCAGCCTGTTGTAGGCAATAGCAATTATTTCCGATCATGGGCATGGGAGTGCAGGGTGAAATTAAAAAAAAAAATTCTTATGGTTCAAAGGGTTAATTGTGAGTTAAAACTCAGCATTACTGGCCCCGATGGCACAGTTAAGCTATTGGAGTAGCGGCTGGTAGGTACTGGGATCAAATCTCAATCAAGGCATGGGATTTTTAATCTCAGTATCGGCTCCAAACGAGAGTGAGTGCTCCACAAGGCTCAGTGGGTAGACCTGTGTATGCCACTTGTACTGACCAGTTTTCCACAACTGGTTTATCAAAGGCTGCGGTATGTGCTGTCCAATCTGTGGGATAGTTCATATAAAAGATCCTTTGCTGCTTATCGATAAAGAGTAGCCACATTAGCGTAGTAGCAGTGGGTTGTCTCTCGTACAATACACCTACCAACACTAACCTCTGTCCTGGACAGACAGTACAGGAAGCCGAGATGTGTGCCCAGGACAGCATGCTTTAACCAACCAACTCAGCATTTTTTAAATTTTACCACATCCAATAGGTTCCAGATCATTCTGTTGTTTCCAAGTAACTCAATATGCATTATAAAAGTAACAGCAAAGTCATCTGTCATGTAAGTAGGCAATATATAACCTAATAAAAAAAAATAAGCTTGAAATAAACTTATAGCATTTAAATCAATAGAATTCCTCATGTACATGGGCATAAATCCAGGGGGACACGTCCCCCCCCCCACTTTTTGGACAGGGGGGATGACTATGTAATTATCCCCCCTCCCACTTTTTGCTTCGAAAAGCTGAAATTAAAATGCCTAAATAATAATCTTTACTAATATTTCTTTTTACTGTATCCAATGTAACACTTACCTGTGTTGTCTTAGTGCAAACATAGTAAAACTGAAGTACACAAGGGGTCAAAATGGAGGGGTGAGGGGGAAGACTGTTGGATGGTTCATCCCCCCCCCCATGTTTTGGACAGTGGGATGGTCCTTCCACACACCCCCACACATTTTGGACAGGAGAAATGTTCCGTCGCCTCCCCCTCCTCTCCCCCCCACCCACTTTCAGGAATGGATTTTCGCCCTTGCTCATGTAGACATTTTACCAATCACGTGTCAAACTGAATTTTAACCTGGAGCATTGCTGTTGTTTGTAACTGATGACCCCATGATTAAAACTGGCCCTGATGGTGTAGTGATTAAGCTGTCAAGACTCATGTCTTGTAGGGACACTGAGGTCAAATCTCAATCAAGATACTGGCTCCAACCCAGAGTGAGTGCTCTGTAAGGTTAAATGGGTAGGTGTATGCCACTTGCATAAAACAGTGGTTCACAAATATGTTATCAAAGGTCACGGTATGTGCTATCCACTCAGTTGGATGGTGCATATAAAAGATCCCTTGCAGCTAATTGGGAAGAGTAACCTATGTAGCAATAACAGGTTTCCTCTAAAGACCATGAGTCACAAAACACCATGTGTCTGACACCTAACAGTTGTTGAATGAGTTGGTTGGTTGCTTTCTGTGATATCTGTCCTGGACAGAGCTCAGTGTTAGCAGAAGAGATGAAACCCACTGCTGCCACACTATCTTATCAATATGTAGCAAGGGATCTTATATATACACTATCCCACAGACAGGATAGCACATACCATGCCCTTAGAAAAACCAGCTATGGACCACTGATCGGTGTGAGTGGTATACACCTACCCACTGATCCTTGTGGAGCACTCATTCTGGGTTGGAGCCGATAAAGAGATTAAAAAACCCATGCCTTGACTGAGATTTGATCCCAGTACATACCAGCCACAAGTCTGAGGGCTTAAACCACTGTACTACCAGGGCTAGTAGCCTCTGTATAAACAATGTTCCTGGGTGTCATTAAACAACCAATCCTTTCCTTTCAAACCTTCACAAAGGCTTTATCATTTAGTAACACTTTACAAAGACTTTATCATTTAGTAACACTTTACAAATTGGTCTGGTCACTTTCAAACTTTCACAAAGACTTTATCATTTAGCAACACTTTACAAATTGGTCTGGTCACTTTCAAACTTTCACAAAGACTTTATCATTTAGTAATACTTTACAAAGACTTTATCATTTAGTAACACTTTACAAATTGGTCTGGTCACTTTCAAACCTTTACAAAGACTTTATCATTTAGTAACACTTTACAAATTGGTCTGGTCACTTTCAAACCTTCACAAAGACTTTATCATTTACCAACACTTTACAAATTGGTCTGGTCACTTTCAAACCTTGACAAAGACTTTATCATTTAGTAAAACTTTACAAATTGGTCTGGTCACTTTCAAACCTTGACAAAGACTTTATCATTTAGTAACACTTTACAAATTGGTCTGGTCACTTTCAAACCTTTGCAAAGACTTTATCATTTACTAACACTTTACAAATTGGTCTGGTCACTTTCAAACCTTCACAAAGGCTTTATCATTCAGTAACACCTTATGAACTCATCTGGTCACTTTCAAACCTTCGCAAAGGCTTTATCATTCAGTAACACCTTACGAACTGGTCTGGTCACTTTCAAACCTTTGCAAAGGCTTTACCATTCAGTAACACCTTACAAACTGGTCTGGTCACTTTCAAAGATCCAAATGAATGAAGGGGGGAGGGAATGTAAAATGGATATCTTTGGTTAATGAAAACATTATGTGTTATTTATACTATCAAACCTCTGGGGTAACTATAACAGTATTAACTACATATTGTTGACATTATACTTTACAATGGTTAACAAATTGGATTTGTGACATAAAAAACCTCCAATTTGGATGCATGAATGAGAATGTACAATAGATATCTTACTCCTAGTCCTAGGCTAATGAAAACATTATGTGTTATTTATAGTATCAAACCCCTGGGCTATATATAGCAGTATTAACTAGATATTGTTGATGTTATACTTTTACAATGAATAACAAATTGGATTTATGATTTCAAAACATCCAATTTGGATGCATGAGTGAGAACGTAAAATAGGCATCCTAATGAAAGCATATACAGTCAAATCTAATTGGCTCGACATCTAGAACGGACGACAACACGGCTACGCTCAGATCAAAAGCGAAGTCCCGGTGCTTTTGGTTCAGTAAACCATTAAATTAGCTATGGATAGATCGAATAACTCCAGTGTCAAATATAAGCTTTCCTTCGAACTAAATTTTTGGTCCAGTCTGGTATAAATCAGTGTACTTATCTATATTTCCCTGGAACCACTCATCCATGAAATATCAATGCTAAATAATGATCGTTTGCTATGTCCCACTTAGACTGGTACAAAATCTGTATAACCAGAGCAGCAAATTTGCTGTGCTTGTGCAGTTGATTAATACAAGCTTAGGGTTAATTTTTTGAGCGGAACGGGAATCGCAATGATAACGATGTTCACTATGTTGTTTGTTTAGCAACTATCGTTAATTATCTTTGAAATGCAGACAGCAATTTGGTAACTGTTAAATGAATGAACTTTTATCATGATTCCAATCAAATAATTAGTATAGGCATGGGTCTTAGCAAAATGTTTCTTTGATCCATGGAAAACTGTTAGTATCACTGAGTATTAATTAAATCTAATCATGCCAACAATTACATATTTTAGCACTGTTTTTTTTTTATCAATGAATGCCAACATTTCGTTCCAGATTTTATAAAGATTTCATATTTTATTATTTTAGAACTATTTAGTTATTTTGTTAATCCAGTCACTAATCTAACCAGCAAAGTGGGCTTTTTTTGCCTAAAGTTCGCTCAAGTCACCAACCCATGTGGCTCAACATATTTTGGTACATATCAAAGTGTTACGTCCTAGTACTACGTCATACTGGTACATAACACTTTTGACGTCATACGTCGTCATATTATTTCGCATATATGTAGTTTGTTTCCAAAAAAGGAAAATTACTGGTTTCATTTTTGTTGTTGTTCGGGGTTTTTTCTTCACATTTAATTTAAAATTGATACTGGGTAATAAATAGGATATTAAACACGCATCCATTTTGCATCATGTTTATGTCCCTCGTGAAATAATTTTCATTGTCCCTCGCTAAAGCTTGTGACAACTGAAAATTATTTCACCCAAGACATAAACATGATACGAAATGGAAACTCATTTAATATCCTATAAATATGAACCTAAATTTTTATTTTTCATATTGAATTTTGCAATAAAACGGCACTGATCACATCATTTCTTTTGCTTTATGACTCACAACTATTACTATAAATAATACACTGTTCTTGTAATCTTGTTACATTTTAATATCTCCCAACTTATTTTGAACAGTATATAGAGCCTAAACTACATAATATACTTTACAATGACAACAAATTGACGCACAGCTTAAAAAAACATCCAATATGGATGCGTGGGTGAAAAAATTAAATAGAAATCCAAAACAAGCAATTATTACAATAATAAACTATCAAAAAAAGGGCTCTAGATAAATTATGTGGCCGATACTACTTATAAATTAACAATGGCTGACATTGTAAAAACATTTTGACTGTTTACAAAAAAACACAGATCCGGAATAACAAGACGCTTCACACCCAATAAAACCTCATTCATGGTCTATAAAACTACAAAGGTAACCTCTGGCCTGGCTGAGTGATTAAACTGAATACCGGCTACCGAGCTGATTGTTCACAGATCGGGAACGTACCGTAATCCACTTGTTTCAAGACTCTAGTCATGCAACAGAAAAATCACCGACCGTTTCTAGGTCCGTCTGTTAGCTTGTAAACACTTACATGCTGAATAGGTCGGCAATGCATAATGCATGAAATTAAAGGGCCATTCACAACTATCAACAAAGTAAAAGTAAAGTTTGTTTTATTTAATGACACCTGTAGAGCACATTGATTTTTTTATCTTATCTTCAGCTACTGGATGTCAATCATATGGACATTCTGACATATTTATTTTGAGGAAACCCGTTGCCGCCACATAGGCCACTCTTTCCAATAAGCAGCAAGGGGTCTTTTATATGCACAGTCCCACAGACAGGACAGCACATACCATGGCATTTGATGAACCAGTTGTGGACCACTGGTTGGAATGGTAAATAGCCCAATTGCAAATGGGTCCACTGAGAAGAATTGATCCGACAACCGACCAGTTCACAAGCAGACACGTCACAACTATCAACATTTCCCTATTTATACCAACTGTACCAATTTCCAAACCCAATTTCCCCACTACCACCACCAAATTTATAAGCTTATGTTGATTCTGATGGATATCTTAAACATTTTAAAGATTAATATAAATTTTTATGTTGGCCATGACCTCCCTCCCTCTGAGCGTATGGTTTGTATGAATACGAATGTGTTGATAATCGCGAATGACTGTTAAGCTTCATTCAATGACAGCAGTGAGCCACGACGCTATGATGTATAAATTGTTTATAATAAATTCAATTCCTTTTATTAACAAGGCCAAAGTTTTGCCTTGTGGAAGGTCCAGTGGGGGGGGGAGGGGGGAGAGTCAGCAGAGCCAAACAAATAAACTGGGGGTGGAGAGTAGCATATATGAAAATTATTACTTAGAAACTGAAAACAAACTGTCTGGTAAATGATAAGGGGGTAGGGCAGGTTTTCTCCATCCCTTGTCCCCTGTCAGTTATGGCTGCAATTCCTGAAATTTCCTACGGCAATGTGCAATGATATGGTGTTTTTCATTCTCTGCGACACCTTTTTTGCCACAGACAAAATGTTTAGTTTTCCAAGATCTCTTTTTTTTCTTTAGCAAACTCAAGAGTTAGATGTGCATTAATACTAAAACTGCCATGGAAAAAGCTGTGGACGCTATTTCTTCACATCATTTATTTTGCTGTGGACATTTTCTTAATTGCAGGGGTGACGATTTATGTTATTTGAAAGAATGCATATGCAGAACTCATCAGCTATACTATTTTTTAATAAATTCAATATCATTTGTTCACATTATTTGAATCGAATACTAGTACATGACAAAAAACGTATGAACAATAAATTCATATCGCTTTTATGTCCTTTAAAACAGATCTATGATAAAAAAAAATATGATGAACATGTATACAATATTTAATAAATTCAATTTCATTTGTTAACATTATATGAGTCGAATACTAGTAACAAAAATGTATGAAGCACAAAATATTTTAATAAATTCTTATTACTTCGATGTTCTCTGAAACGAATCTATGACAAAAATGTTTTGATCTATACAATATTTAATAAATTCAATTTCATTTGTTTACATTATTTGAAAAGAAAGAATAATAAAAAGGAACATAAAGTTTATTTTATCCTGTTTATAGAGGCCACTACACGTAAATTTAACACCCATTAATATGATCAGGCATGACGGTGAATGAAGAGTTCACATTACATACAACCACAGCTTATAATTTAGTATACATATGCACGAACAGATATATTTTGATAGAATGCAGCCACAATTTTATCATTATACAGGGTTCCACCTAGCATTAGGACAATGGGAGTCATCATGACTCACAGGGTTTTAAATTGGGAGTCAAGCTTATTATTTCAACAACATAAATTGTCTTGTTTATATTACATGCGTATATTATATCCATTATCCAGTATTCTATCATTATAATACTGATACATTTGTATCCATTGTTTTTTCTTGTCATAATTTTTTTTTTAAACCTTTGATGTTAGCAATATTTTATTTAGGAGTATTTTAGCGAAATAAGATTGCTTGCTTATCCATACCCCAGCATGTTGCTTTTTTATTCATCAGCTATTAGGTGTCTGAGATATATGGTATTCAGTGACTCATGGTCTTTAGAGGAAACCTGCCATGGCCACATAGTCAATTCTTTTTGTTTAGCTGCAGGGGATCTTCTATATGTGCTTTCCCACACAGGACAGCCCATACCATGACCTTTGATAACCAGTTGTGGACGCTTCGTTGGTGTAAGTGGCTTACACGTACCCATTGAGCCTTCAATCCCTGAAGTTGCCCGTGGCAATCGGCAAAGCCATGGAGATTGGCCATGGAGATTGCTGCAGAGTTTTTCATTCTCCGTGGCGCTTTTTTTTTGCCATGGTCTACACTTATTTTTCAAGGCCTATTTTTTCCTTATTATTAAAAAATTAAGTATTCTTTATGCCAAAATATTATTATTAAATATTAAATACATTATCCACAAAATCTTCATAATATATTTACACCCTTTACAGATTTTGTTTAATTTTCGAAACCGTTTCCGTTTATTCACTACTCAGTATTACCTCCAAAAGAAAAGTGATTGTTAAAGATATTATGTCGTATCATTGGGCATGTAGAAAATATGAAAGCCAATAATTCATCCATTGAACAATTTCTCATAATGCAGTTCAACCTGTGAACAAAACATTGTATGGATGGCATTTATGAGTTTCTGTAGACACACATCAATATAAATTTACTAACAAACAAGTGGGTTTTTATCAGTAGGACATACGAGTTCATACATGCAGGCCAAATATTTGACATCAAGAAACAAAATAATGGAAGTCAACAATCGTGAATATTAATACTTCTGCTATATAATGAACCCAAACGATCCCAGTTATCATCATTTTGAGCAAGGTAAAAAACATTTTAAAAATTCTGGTCAAAGCTATAAAATAAAGTGTCCCATAATTTAACATCATATAGTGAAAAAATTAAATAAATAATTTTAAAAAATCTTTAAAAATGGATATGTTTCTCGAATGCTACAGTTATTATTGAGGTTTTTTTCTATCATTTTGAACCTTGTGAAAAAAAGAAGTTTTTTTTTGGTTAAAATTATAAATTAATTTAACATCATAATATCATAAAGTGCTATAAAAAAAGATTAAATAACATTTTTTTAAATTTAAATATTGATATCTATCTCCAATACTACAGTTATTATGAAGGTTTTTTCATTATTTTGAAACAGGTGAAAAAAAGAATGTTTTCTTGTTAAAGCTATAAAATAAGGTGTCCTACAATCCATACGCGGTTCCATTGGGGGAGGGGGGCGCACGTAGCACACGCTCCCCTAATTTTCGGACGATGAACATTTTTCCTGTGTAAACCCATTGGTGCTCGCAAGGTCGGGCTTCGCCCTCCAATGTTGCGCCCCCCCCCCCCATATTCTAACATCAAATAGCGGTCAACAAGTGGTTTATGAAAGGATATGGTATGTGTTGCCCTGTCTGTGGGAAAGCACATATAAAAGATCCCTTGTTGCTAATCAGAAAGAGTAACTATGTGGCCGAAGCGGGTTTCCTCTAAGGACCATGAGTCACAGAATACTACATGTCAGATACCTAATAGCCACTGAATAAATAATGGGCCATGATGTTATTAAACAAACAATACTTTTTTTTTTTTTATCCAGTGTCTTCAGTTTGAGAGTCTGATGTTCTACCATGAGACTATACTGCCGTACAAAAGGTAAACTGCAGTATCTGACATGTTGGCCAAAATTGAGTTTTTACTATTTTTGTAGTGTGCAGTATATGCTCTACCTCGTGTGTAAATGACATGCTTCTAGTAGCCCAGGTATCCATAGAAACTGGTCACCACCGATCTCCAATAACTTGTCTTAGAAGGGCAGATATCGAAACTTGGTCATTTTTCTCAGATTCACTACTTGTGCAGGTACTGCAGTTTACCTTTGTAGGACAGTATAAGCGTCTGTGCATTAAAAAGTCAACATGTAAAATGACTGCACAATAAGTCTTATGTGATATTCATGAACATGGTGAAGTACGGAGCTAATCTAAAACAAACACACCGACACAGACCAGACTCAGTCTGTGTATAACACCTGCCACTACAGGTATCACTGGACCAAATAAAATCCCACTGACAACCACAGTGACATTTCTTAATATAAGTACAGTTTACCTAATTTAATTGTCAAATATAAAGTCAGCCATGTATGGCAAATTAATTACAATGAACAAATAGACCAATTAAATCTTTAAAAATATCAAATTTAGTCAAATCACCCAAAATAATTTTTTTATTTTTTTATTGTATAGCTATGAATGTGTAGACTATAGGTGTCATTGGACCAATTAAAATCCCATTGACGACCATAGTAACATTTCTTAATAAAAGTAATAGAAGCAACATTTCAAACCACTGGTCCATTATACACATACAACTTGACGGCTGCCATTAAATACGACTCGAAGAATATATACTGCACATAGCATTTTATCGATTTATAGCTTGTTTATATTGGATGCCCTCAAATCTGTATAAAATGTCAACATGCAATTTTTTTTTCCACCCCAAATATCAACAAGTACCAAGTGTCACTGATGTAATAATTATTCTGTGAAAAAAGATACTTAAATTACAGTGAATATGCCATATATTTACAATTACACACATACCCACTGTCTCAGCTGATGTTTCATTAATTTCAGATCGAGTTGACAGACCATCTCGAACTTTGACCTGAGATTTATGTGATTTGGTACAATACAACCATAACACCTGCCACTAAAGCATGATTTAAACTGTATTTATATATGTACATTTTAAATCGGTGAAAGCGAAGAGTCAATATATCACCATGCAGCACTTTAAGAATATGTTTTAACTTATCTTACCTCACAGTATTATTTACTCAGTACTGTCTAACAATACCAACATATAAATTAAATAAGGTCGAAGTAGACTTTTATTTTGGTCACTTGGGGTTTAAAAGTGTTTTTTTTTTAAAGCATTTTGTATCTACAATGCACAAACCTATCAAAATTTCTCTGATAATACCAATATATACTAAACAAAATTAAATAAGGTCGAAGTAGACTTTTATTTTGGTTACTTGGGGTTTAAAGGTGGGGGGGTTTTAAAGCACTTTTTATCTACAATGCACAAACCTATCAAAATTTCTCTAATACCAATATATATACTAAACAAAATTAAATAAGGTCGAAGTAGACTTTTATTTTGGTTACTTGGGGTTTAAAGCACTTTTTATCTACAATGCACAAACTTTTCAAAATTTCTCTAATACCAATATATATACTAAACAAAATTAAATAAGGTCGAAGTAGACTTTTATTTTGGTCACTTGGGGTTTAAAGGTGTGGGTTTTTCAAAGCACTTTTTATCTACAATGCACAAACCTATCAAAATTTCTCTGGTAATATACAATATATATACTAAACAAAATTAAATAAGGTCGAAGTAGACTTTTATTTTGGTCACTTGGGGTTTAAAGGTGTGTTTTTTTAAAGCACTTTTTATTTACAATGCACCAACCTATCAAAATTTCACTGATAATACCAATATATATACTAAACTAAATTAAATAAGGGCAAGCAGATTTTTATTCATGTAATTGTTTTGTTTTGTTAGTGTTGCATTATTTTACTAAGTTTTGATCATAAATGACTTCCGAGTAACGGTTTTCCTATGATACATGCAAAAACCATTCAAATGGTAAGCGTTTTTTTAATACATTTATAAAAACATCTGGAATGTGCTTTTGAAGTATGATTTTAAAAATACCAAAATTATTTACCCCCCACCCCCTACCCCCTTAAACAGGATTAGCAACTGCAGGAAATATGTATTTATGCAGTTGAATTAAAAGTACATTTTATGTCTTAGTGAAATGATTTGGACACGATTATAATCAAGTTAATTTATTCACTGATTCTTTAAAAGACTGCAATATCTACATTAAATGGGATCAACCACAGATTATCTGACCATATTGTATAAACAGAAACAAATGAATATGATTAAAACACTAGATAAACATAATTGTTGTAGAGTTTTATTTCATTGTTTATAGAATGAAATAGAACAAAAATATTTTCTTTTGTGTTCAAATAAAAATGTCTGTCTAGTTACGGATGCAACTGAAATTGTGAACAAATATTTATACTTTGCAAACAACCAATCACAGACACTGTTTTATAGGAGTGGGATGTAGCTCAAATGGTAGTGTGTCCACCTGTGAAGCTGTCAGTCATCGGATCAATCCTTCTCAATGGAACCATTTGCAGTTTGGGCTATTTTCCATTTCAACCAGTGGTCCACAATTGATTCATCAAAGGCTGTGATATTTTCTGTCCTGACTGTGGAACAGTGCATATAAAAGACCCTTTGCTTCTTATCGGAAAGAGTAGCCTACGTGGCAGCAGCAGGATTCCTCGAAATAAACATACATGTCATAATGACCATATGATTTATGTCCAATAGCCGATGATAGATAAAAATCAATGTACTCTAGAGGCGGTGTTAAATAGAACAAACTTTACTTTTTACTCTTTTATACAGCATATGATACAACAGAGAGCAAGAGAAGAGTTTGTGATTGCAAAGGAAATGGTTTTTTCCAACAAACACAGGCATCGAGTATCCTCTTTTATCCAAAGTTGTTTAAAGATTGTTTTATAGCAGACTTGCAACATGTCACTTTTCAAAATAAAAAATACATTAAAAATGGCAATGTTTACATATATTACAGTAGTCACAAGATTATATAATCAGTATCAAATGTTCTGATGGGATTTAAATGCTGTATGTCAATCCATGCAAATAAGAAAACATCGACAGCAAAATAAATATTGTGGAGAAATAGTATCCACAGCATTTTTCACTTAAATTTTAGCATATACAGTATACTTTATTTTTAATAATAAGAAAAAAGTAAACCTTGAAAAAAAAAAGTTGTCCTCTACAAAAAAAGTACTGCGGAAAATGAAAAATTGCAACAATCTCTGCTATAATCTCCATGGCATTGCCGATTGCTACATGCAGTTTCAGGGATTGGACTATCCAGAGCCTTAGCGAGGAATTTTTGTTTGGGGCGGACTGGGGTGGGAGATAAATTCTTGGAATGGATGAGTGCTGAAGACGTAAGGCACTAGGAGGGTCTTGTGTATGCCCACAGGAAATTTTGAAATCTATAGGCTTTGAAATAGTCAAGTGTAAGCCTTTTCAGGGAAGTTACATACTTAAAATGTCAATATCAATAAACAGCAAATTATAAATTATTGTGATGTTATTTGTTTTTAAATTTAACATGACTGGCTCTTTACTGGTTTATTAAAAAAAAAATTGGGGGGGGGTTGGGAGGGGACAACTGCCCTTGTAAAATAATATTCTGTAATTTTATGTTTTAAAGAAAAGGAAAAGAGCATTGTTGTTTTCCTTTCACTGGCCATCTGCTGATATGTAAGAAAACCTTTAGTTGTCATATCTATTCAACATGAGTGATTCTCTTTAATATTTATTATTAAATTCTCTATATAGGCTATTAGTCTGATATTATCTCACTCTACTATGGTGGGCCATTCCCAGATAATATCGGACAAGTACCGGTAAGCTATTTGCTAAAAGGTTTAGACATGTGTTTTTCAGTTTTCTAACACACCTCTGCTCTTATAAATACACACAGACATATGGATTACCATTTTTTTTTTGAAGGGGGGTGTTGGGGGGGAGGTCATATTTAGACCGAATTTAAGGGTTTTAAAAGAAAATGCCACATTAATTTTTACTCAAAAAAGAAACTTGCTCCAGCTTTTAGAGCGGTAATTGCCCATCCCCCCCCTCCCTTGGGGAAAAAAGTTAACCGTACAGAGAACATTTCGTTTTACAAATTTCAGTTAACAATTACTGAATCAGCATTGTTCAGCAATAGTGTATTAAATTTTGGGTTTTAGAACTGTGCATTTATTATTTTTATTTTTTGCATAGCAATTTGTGACATGACACAAAACAAAATGTTCCCTCCTATGACTTTATTCTCTATCAGTATTCCCCAATTTTCATTGTTAACATGTTTTAAAGTATCAGAAAAATGTCTACTTGCACCAGCCTACACTTATAAAAATTTAATAATGGAATGAAGTAATAACTTCAGAATTACAATGTTTAACGACATCACTAGAGCACACTGAATGATTGATTTATTACTCATCGGCTATTGGATATCAAACATTTGGTTATTTTTACACATAGTCAAGTGTGAGCCAGCCTCCAACAGGTTTTGAACCACTGTCAAATAGAGAAATATGTCAAATGTTACTATGACAATGCCAGGAGTGGAATCAAGGAAACAACTAGGTATACCACCCCCCACCCCCAATGTATATTGCCTATTTCTATCCATTGTGTATTTTTCTATTCCTCTGTGATGGACCCGCCCTGACTGCACTTTTAAATAAATCTGCTTACCTTTTTAGTGGTTGTTCCATAATCTGGGGTCCACGGAGGCTTTGCCAACTCTAGGGTCGACCTTTGGATGGGATTCGAACCACGAACGTAAAACCCACGGCGGACCGGAGCCGACCGTAAAGTTTGTCTATCACTATACGCATTATGTCCAATTATCGGATAATGACATCCATCCTCCGTCAATAAAGTCCTAACGATTTTGCCTTGTCCATGTTGAATTCTGGAGTCAAACAAACAATCATGGTTCATTTTTCCCTTTACTTTGTTTTGCGTAACCTAACTACATTTCTAGTTCACGTACTTATGCCAAAACAAAACAGAAAATTGCTAACGGAGTCAATCCATCCTCAACGTTTTTAAAGAATAATTCGCGGTTCATTGCACGTGGTCGCTGCACCACAAATAATGCTTTTGTGTTCTTGCGACTTACTATACAAAACATAGATCCTCGTTTATTCTTATAATTGGCTCGAGTATTATGAATTTATTATCTCGTAAACGAATATTCTTATTAGCAAATGAATTTATTAAATCATTATTATATTCTGAATCATCATCTGATTGTCCCATTGAGTAATTTCCTTGCTTTGTGGTTGTCATGGGTATCCATTGTGAGAATGAGAGTTCAAAGGTTACGTAGCGCGCAAGAATATCTTTCGGATAATTTCGGATATGATCGGACAACTTCACCCGTTACTATATAAGGGGAAAACAAAAGACATTCGGATCTCTTCGACTGATCCACGAAACATATCGAATGAAATCGGAAATGAAAACGTAAATAAGCCAGTTTTGCCGAACACCAAAAAGGCATCTGGAGTTAATTCCCATCATTTATTATTTTGTAAAAACTAAAAAGTGGATACAATTGTGAAAAGGTAATAAATAGATTTTTGAAAACGTTGTCTAAATCTCTTCTGGCAATACTGAATAATTTGTTATGATGACCCATTAGACTCTAACTATAGTAATTAATAATTAAAATAAAACAAAAATAAAATAAAAAATATATATTTAAAGTTAAAAAAAAAATTTAATAGTATTTTTAAAATGTATTTTTATTATTTATTTTTTTGTTGTTGTTGCAAAGTACATGATTTAGCACACCCACAATAAATTAATAATTAAACAAATAAATAAATAAACGAATATAATTAATAAATAACTACTACTACTACTACTACTACTACTACTACTACTACTACTACTAATAATAATAATAATAATAATAATTATACGAAAGAGAAGAAGAAGAAATAGAAGAAGAAAAGTTAGTTACTTACTATAAGATGTGGATGTGGTTCCCCACATAATTTAAATACCTTTAAAAATGTGAAACCAAAACCAAAACAAAATCTCCAATTGAATCTCCGTTTTCCTTAAAACACTGTGTCCGTGCCTAAGACCATTAGCACAACAGTCGAAATAGACATCATTGCTACAAAAATATACCCAAGCATTGGCATAGTTTGGGTCTTTTTTTCTAGTGAGGCAACTCTTTGACAAAGGTTTTTATTTCTCGTATTTTAATCAACTTTTATAATAT